>PNEQ01086331.1:0-39705 GCA_003012365.1 Medauroidea extradentata | reverse complement strand
TAAGCATTTCCTTGCAGGTATAAGGTCACTAGCAGTTCCTGAGTGTAGATCTTGTACTGTTTGACATAAGCATTTCCTTGCAGGTATAAGGTCACTAGCAGTCCCTGAGTGTAGATCTTGTACTGTTTGACATAAGCATTTCCTTGCAGGTATAAGGTCACTAGCAGTTCCTGAGTGTAGATCTTGTACTGTTTGACATAAGCATTTCCTTGCAGGTAGAAGGTCACTAGCAGTTCCTGAGTGTAGATCTTGTACTGTTTGACATAAGCATTTCCTTGCAGGTAGAAGGTCACTAGCAGTTCCTGAGTGTAGATCTTGTACTGTTTGACATAAGCATTTCCTTGCAGGTATATGGTCACTAGCAGTCCCGCCGCGGCTTCACCCGTGTGTAATTTTTGAAACAATGAAACTCTTTTACTTTTAATTTTTGACCGTAATACTCATTACGGAAATGATTAATACACCTGTTTATCCTCTTAATTTGTTGAGTATAGAAAATCCTAGTGATTTGCCCGCATATAATTCAGAAGTGGTTATTACCCCGGTTATTCTTCACTCCTTTAATTTAATTTATTTTTGGTAAGGTATTAACAGAATTACCCTATCAACCATATTGCTAATATTATTCATAGCATTTATAAGTATAACGAAACGTTAAGCCCCACAGGCCTTCCCCTCAACCACGAGTTCATATGCTCAGAGGTATGGACAGTCCATTGAAATGCGAATGAATGTGTATGAGTTTGTGGAACTTCACTACACAAAAAGCTTATATTTTATTTTATGTAAGGACCTCTTTATAAACCACATTATTGGTTCTTCCATTAGGTGCAAGAATTGCCAAGTTGGTAGGTGAACTTACTCTGGACCAGGCCACATAGATCCTGAAAACTATGGCAACATCGTTCAAAGAATTTTGTTTTTTGTAATTTAAGATAAGTAATGCACCTTTAATAGTTTAGCTACCAGATATATTACTCTAACCCTCTGCAACGTGTTTCACGGACTGCTAGGAAGTCCCCTTAAAGTTTATATTTTTCATCCTTAAAGGGTGTGAAATAATTATTTTACCATTCGTATACATAGCAAATTGACGAGGAAATCTGTGTAATAGCCCGTCGGGTTCTACAGCTATGTAGACCATATTAAAGAATTAAATTTTCCTCCTTAACCCTTTTCCAAATCCGAATTTTAAAAAAAGCCTGAATATATGTTTTGCGTCCAGCTGCAACTAAATTAGTACATATGAAATTAAATTAGCCTAATTATATAACATATCCCCTCCGCAACTCCACAGACATAACTACAAATTATTCAAGACAGGCAATGAGAGTTATTTCGTGTGTACAGGCTATAGTCCAATGAGGTTTAACTATAAGCAAGAAATAAAAAGGAAACAAATTTTGAACTATTTAAGGTGTTACGAAAGATTATTCTTAAACACGTTTTATTTTTTATAGGCTTTCAAGGACGAATTTTGAAAAATCCTGAAATCACTTTTTAGGTATTTGCGTAAGCTCCATTTTAAAGAAAAAATCACTTCGATATCTCAGGTGGTTTAAGAGGAAGAGAGGATTTACTGTAAACTAATCAAACGGCTTTTCACCTCCTTAATATAAAAATTTCGAAAAATCCTGAAATTTGTTTCTAGACATTTGTATTTGCGACCTAACGAAGTAAATAAGACGACGATAACCGGTCGGGTTCGAGAAATATCAAAGATTTGCAAAAATACATTTCACGCCGTTTCACCACCTTAATAGCCGAATTTCAAAATTTCCTTTCTTAGTGCGCGCCTACACCACAAGGGGAAACTTCCCTTAAAATTTCACGTTTCTAGGTCCAGTGGTTTGGGCTGGGCGTTGATGATGAATGAATGAATGAGTCAGTCAGTCAGTGAGTGGGGCACTTCTTTTTATATATAGAGATTGTTATTAATAAGGATCCAAGGAGTTGCGTTTGCTCCTTTATCCTTGCTTACTTTACTGTTTATACATCTTCCTGTTATTATTGCGGTTCATTGACTGAGCTATAAGTAAGCGTGTTTCCAATACAAGAGCCTCGATTTTCCAGATGTCACAGCCAGTGTGCTGGAACTCTTCAGACTGTACGTGCATCTGGAGGAGGCAACATTTACTAATTACCGACACGTCGCATGTCGTCGAAGTAAGACTGCTACTTGCTGTCTAATTCCTCTTTGCTCACTTCCATTTGCGTTTCTTGTTATTTGAGTTGTCATGGTTGTCCTAATCTATTGTTTGTCTCCAATTTACACTACGTTATCTTGTTATTTTATTTTTATTATATTCTATATTTTTAATTGTGTCGTTCTTCTTCTGCGTTCAGGAATTAATGTGTGTTGATAGCGTTCTATTTTTTTGTGACGTTCTAGATGATGGCACAACCCTTTCCGGAATTGTATGTACGTTACATGTTTTCTGACAACATATTATTATGCTGGCTATTAATTTTTTGTTTTGTTATAAGGTTTTTCGGTGTAACGATAACGTTCACTCGCAATAGCGTATGTCCACATAAACGTTTCAGATTATGAAATTCTAGATATTTTCGCTGAAATTACTGGCGGAGTCTAACATTTTAATTTTTTTAATACTTGCTGTAGTTTTCTCGATTTGTATAAACTGACTAATAATTTTTTTTAATATAATTTTTCAAAGGTTGAATTTGAATAAGGAGATTTTGCCATGATTTGTGGCGTTTTTTTTTTTTTCGCGTACACTTGGTAAGTTTGTACGACTGGCATCAAGGGTATACTTTGCGGTTATATCACTCATATCTTTTACGGCCGTCAGCACAAATGGTCTCTGTGATTTATTATGGTGAAAAAAAAGGCAAATAATTATCTCCGACTACAGGGAGAGAGTTGTCGGTGTTGCGCAGTTTATAAATCAAACCCCAGCGTTATTATGAGGTGTGTGTTTTTGTGTTGCCCTCAAAAGTAGGAAAGCCATGCAAGCAGAATATACAGAAAACTTAACAAAACGTTTTTTGTTGTTAATCTTTCTTTATCATTTACGGATGATTAGCCAGAGTTTGTCATAAAGTTCAACAAGCTCAATTTCCCGAAATAATATTGAATAACAATATTTAGAGAGTTTGGTAAGTTGTGATGAAACTTCTAAACCTTTAAATAATATACATATTTTATAACCGACATATTACTGCAATTTCGAAAGAAATTACTTGATATACAAATTTAACAACCACCAAAATTTTGTCGAAAAAATACATTGACTTAGCTATAGTGACATTAAAACACAAAACGTCACTATTCCCTTACACAATGTTTACTTAGTCAAGTAACTATTCTCTTAATAGCGGTGATGGTTTTAGAATAAAATAAGTTAAGTACGTTTAACAGAAATCTTCCGAGTTAAGACTTCATCTACTGAGCAATGAATAATAGTAATATTTAACATACATTTATTGAAGATTTTTGACTATGTGATCTTGCGTTTGTCGTTGGGATACTTTCTTAATTTGATTAAGTTTTTCGTAACATATTAATCCTTTTAAAGCTCTTAAAATCCCTGGATAGATAAATGTTAACTCTGTAGAATGGAACCTATTTATTTAGTCGTGCTGTGTTTGTGATATATGTTCCAGCCTATAAAACTTGACATTTTCACTGTTATACTTTATACATGTAGCTAAACCTTTACCGCTCCCATTTAACATAATGAAATATTAAGAATTTTAGGGAATCGTTCAAGTAAGAATTTTATTCCACAAATAAAAACAATTGCTACAATCCTTAATGGAATCACATTGACTAATAATTAAGTCGTGTTTACTATAAATAATAAAAAATATTCTCAAGAACACATGAAAATAATTTGCAAAAAATGGTTATGAAGTTTGGTCGTATTCTGAGATAAGTTCTGTTATAATCTGACGACATATTAAGCACGTTGCGTTTATTCACCTTGTTATATTTTCCCCTTCGCTCACCTCACAGAAGACTCGGTGGCTAGGGAGGAAAATATACGAGGAAGGGAAGGGAGTATAAATAAAATAATAAGTAAGTGACAGGTTTATTAAGTTTAGAACTACATCACAACAGTTACAAGACAAGAAGGGAAGGAAACAAAGCCATAGTACGTAGGAGCTAGGTTAAGGATCGCTCTCAGCCCAAACCAATAGAACTCACCACGCAGCTGCCGATCGACGGTAGTAGAAGGTTCTATATGTCAGCCGCGCGCTGTGTCCAGGCTCGACCCCCTGACGAGAGGTCTGGTCGTCCTCGCAGCCGGAGAGCGTCTATCTCAACCTCTAGCTTGTTGCGCCTAACCATTCTTCATGCCTCCACCAGGTCGTCAAAATCCTCTCCTCTGATTGGTCCTTTTCTAGGCCCAGGGTGGAGCCATCCCTGCTAACTAATGATGGTTTTGCAAGGGAGCTGAGGACCACTTAAATTCGCGAATCATCAGATTCTTGGCCTTTAATCAGTTTCGGCAATCATCCCGAAGCTTGGCTTAATTGTTTGTAAATCATCCAACAACCACTGGACACATTCCTTCGCCACTGCCTCTGGTATTGCGGGATTGTGAAACTGTATCATCACAGCCAAAATTTCTTTGGCCGAGAAGTCCCTTTCTCGTCGGCATGGTGGGAGGTGGAAGAAAATAGCAGAAAAAAATCAATATTGTGGTTCAGAAATCCACCCTTCTTGTCAAGCGAAACACTGGACAGGTGGTTTGAAGTGTGATGAGAAGTGTCTTCCAGGAAATAATGTGAAAGGAAGATTTATTCGATATATACAAGTGGAATTATTTGATAACTGATGAAGTTAGATTTTGCTTAGTGTCCAGAACATTACGTATCGTAGCTGGCTGTATTTGAATGTTGAGTCGAAGATCCCCGATGATGACGATTTGGTGGGAGCTCGCCATTGTGAAAACCCGAGTTCTAGTAATGGTATCAGGTTGAAAGCGTCGGATGTCGGTAGTTGTAAATGGATGAGGTTGGAAATGGGTAGTTTTGCTTAGGTAGACACTTGTTTAAATTTCTGAAGTCTGAGAGGAACATTATACTACCATCTTTCTTAGGTATTCCTAAACATGGTGCAGCATATTGGCTGTTAGATATTTCTATTATACCTGCATCCAGCATTTCTTGTATTTCTTTACGTACAGCATTTCTCTGTTTTGTAGCTAATCTGCATGGTCTACAGTGTATTGGCTTATTCGAATTTAGTGCAACCTGAATTTCAAAATTTTTGTTCCAGTAATTTCTGTTGATTTAAATGCATATCTGCCCTAAAAATTTTTGTAGCAATTTTTTTCATTTCTCCTTTTTGTTGTGGAGTTAGACTTGGATTAATGTGTTGAAAAGGTGTGTCAATTTTATCTGGTTTTAACATTAAGTATTTTTCTGTAATGCTTAACAAAATTTTTTCTTCCTGTGATTTTTCCACTAAAGGTACTGTTATTATTTTATCATGCTTTTGCCTAATTGTAGCTACTTTTTCATGGATGTCTAGTACTAACCTATTTATTAAAATGAAATCACATCATATTATGATATCTGATTGTAAATTTTCTATCACTATGAAATCATGAGTGTAAGAGTGCCCTTCAATCTGGAATGTTAGTTTTGAATAATGTGTTGGTGAAGGTAATTCAGCTGTTGCCACTAATATTTTTAAGTCTTGGTTCAGTAGTTTAAATTTTTCTGGGGGAACGATAGTGTGGGCTACACATGACTGTGTCTAGCAGTTCCAATAATGTATATTTTCCTTTGGTAATAACTATTTTTGGTGAGGCTATAATTTCAGATGTGAGAGACCTAACTTTAATCTCGTTTTGTTGTGGTCGCACTGTTTTATATGTTCTTATGTCTGTTTTTCTGCGTGTTGACTGAATTTTGCTTTCTTTATTTACTATACTTTTACTTATGTCAAAATTTTGTTTGTGGGATTTTGTGTTCCATTTGTGTTTCTAATCTACACTTACTACTGACTGTTTTATTCATAATTCTAGAAATCTATCCTTAAAATCTGTCCACTCAAATGTTCTGGTTTGGAAACATGGGGCAGTTCTGTGAAGTGTGTCCTTCATACAGACATAGTGCGCATGTGTTTGAAAATTGGTTCCTAAGTCTATATTTGATAAGCTTGTTTTCTGAATTTTTATTGTCCTCTTTGCACGGTGTTGGTTCTGATTTTACCTAGGGTTTCCTACTATTTTCCTTTGGTAGTAATACTTTATATATTTCTTTTACCTGAAAATTCTTCTTCTGGTCTGTTTTGTTGACATTTTTGATTCTTTCTATGTTCTGTATTCTCGGAGAAAACTGTTTACTATTTCTTGATTCTAACTTGTTTTTATGTTGTATGGGTTTTCTCATGGATATGGTACTCTTATTTCTCTGTTCAATTTGTTTGTTTTTTTGTTTCTGCCTGTACCCGCTTATTCATGTGTTGAATTGGTAGAATTGAAATACATTTAAGGTTTGGACTGCACTTTATATTTGCTATCTATGTAAAGTGGGTTTGTTTGGTGTTTTCTTGTTTCTGTTATTTTCTCCCTCTTTTTGTTTTGTAGGGCGGAGTGTAGTGGAATAGAATTTCTTTGTACTTTTTAAAAAAATGCGAAAATGAAAATTCACCTATTTTATGGCAATTTTTAAAAAAGACAAATGACTTTGTTGTGTGTTTTTAAATATTTTAGCATAGTGCCCATTATATCTATTTTCAGTGTAAATTATTTCATTCGAGTAAGTCACTTGGTTTTTGTTAAACATATGTTCCTGTAACTAGCAAATTCTGACTTTGACATGCCGCTATGGGAAAACTATGAGAGCTAAACAATGTCTACAAGTGGAAAATGTAGTCACAAGTAACGTCTATAAAACACTATGCCAAGCAAATATAAAATTTTGAATTTTTGCCACGTGAACGCCCGGGCATGGTACATAATTCAACGCTAAAATCATTAATCTATAACTGTAGGTTCCTTGAATAAACAATAGCAATCCTAGACAATAGTTTTAGCCAACGTTTAAAACAATTGTTTCCAGTGTTACGAACTTATGAGGCACAATCTCTGACGCCGGTGGCTAGTGCATTTAACTGCTGCACAAGAGATCACGCGTAGCGAATTAGTAATTCTGGATAAATATTTACTCATAAAATTTGCAAATACCATTATCTAGGATTGTTATTGAGTATTTTATCCATATTGTCATCGAAAATAGCGTAGAAATCAATTTATGTTTCAGCGTTTATTTATCCCTCACGCACTCTTAACTATTACTTATTACGGTGTTTGTTCTAAGTTTATCATTTACACATATATTTTATTGCTAGAACCAACGATATTTCACGAAAATAATTCTTCAACAGTTTGTTTCAATGCCTTATGTGCACATGTGAAGCTCTGCTTCGTGGTTATTGGCAGAATGTATTATTGCACAGACGTGGCTCATTTGACTGTGCCAACAGGAATAAGGTTACAGTGACACCACACGTCTGTGATTTGTGGGTAGAACCCTAGACGCTGAGAATTATAAGCAGCCAATCACTGACAATGAAGCACGGCTACATATGTGCACATAAGGCATTGAAACAAACTGTTGCAGAATTCTTTTCGCGAAAAATCGTGGGCTCTATTTATTGGCCAAACATAATAATTAGAGACACTGGTAAATCGCGGGAAAAGTTGATTGTTTGCTAGGCTCCAACATGCTATGTATAACACTGAAGGTTTTGCACCTATATTGGCTGTCGTTTATATGAATCAGTGTGTCCATCTTCAACAGACCCAATTAGAACTGTACAGTTTTAACACAGAACGTGTGTGATTTTCCAAAAATCTGCTCACACGTGTCACAATTGAGATACTACCATTTATTGCAGACTATGTTTAATATTTTCGCGATTTTCCAGTGTCTCTAATAATAATGCATGTAGGTACCAATTTTCACTAAGCATTGTTTACATTTCTTTTTATTAAGAATCGGTGCTTTCATGCATAAAATTCATGAAACTGAATTCGGTAATTCGCTGCTAACCATTGTCACCTACAATAATGGTTTAATTCAGTGTAAACAATGCCACTGCCGGACATGTTAAATGTGTGAATGATTAAGTTATTCACTCACTAATCGAAGACAAGAATATTGCGGATGAACAAAGGGTAGCTGTATTTAATACCTTATTTCACCTTTTGTAGCTAATTAATACAAGTAAAAATAAAAATTTGTAACACGTCAACAAACGAGAAATGATCGTGGCTACAGGAGTGAGTCAGAATTAGTTTACTATGAGCGCCACTCTTCACAAGATGGCTAGCGGTTCTGACAAGATTAGTAAAAAAATTAAAAACATATATATAGACAATACTTCGGAATCTTGAAATGGTTACAATAATTTCACTTTAAAACTTTTGAACGGACAAGTGTAGGTGTTCAGGTACAAAAAATTTAACCTAATAAAATTCAGAACAAGCTGTAAATGTATAATTTAGTTCAGTTTCATTACCGAGCAACATACTAAAACTTATGTAAAGAGTGGTATGCTAGAAACTCTGCACAAGGTATTCTTGTAAGTTTATGGCCATTTATGAATACAACTAGCAAAATTTTCAGCTTTTGAATCTCTTTGTACAATAAACTGTGTTCTAAACTGAAATGTTTATTCCTTGTGTCTAAATACGTCATCAAAGTTTTAGGATGAGGAGGGCTTTGTGTACCCCGGGTTTATTTATATTTAGTTCAACTACTAAGTAACCCGTCATTAATAACACAACATATAAGAATAAAACAAAATATAAAAAACACACAAAATATTTAAATCCAATCCAATTTAAAGCTGTTATAATAAGAAAAAGTGTTTCTAGTTTTAAGTATTTTTCGTGGTTTTTGATGTCGACATAAAAATATGATAAATCAAGAAAACAACTTGAAATCAATTTACTTATATGTTAAAACAAAATTACTAACACATACACATTGTGCGATGAAAATTACAAAATAATCAAAAAAATTCGCGAACGAATTACTCCTGCATCAGAAAATTCGTTTCCCTTAAAAGAATATTTAATATTAAAGCTACGTTTGCTTCGAAATTTATTATAAAATGTAAAATAAAACCCCATGCAAATTACTTTTTTTATTTACATGAAACATCTTTTATCACATACAAGTGTCGTTAACTTTCATTGTGGGATGTAGATCAGTATGGTAATATCTAATTCTGACATTTTTATTACAAAATATCGGAGTTTGGTTTTACGAAATTACAGCAGTTAATTTTAAATTAATACGTTTGACTTTTTGTCTCATTAGTTCATTAAATTATATCAACTTGTACATGCCTAAATTCCTGGTGCAATAAAACAATCAACTTTCTCGTGATTGTATTTCTAAGTTTTAACGTATGGAATGAAACTAAGGGTTTATTGCAACACTGGACGGAACAGAGCACGAACATACAGTACATGCCAACGCAAAATGTTTTAGTAGCATGTGGCGGACTTGTGCTGCGCTATGTAGTGAGGATAAAAAATAAAATGCAACGTCGTGGTCTGGCGGCGGAAGTCGCGCGGAAGAGAGAGGGACTATAACATGGTTAGTGGGAAAGCTCGCAGATTCAAAGCGGCAAACCTAATAACAGAGGCGATGGCTGGAGGGTAGGTCCGACGTGGCTGTCAGACGAGTGTGAGCAAGCCACACATATACTTTCTACCACAGAATGTGCCAGCACTACTGGAGACATGCTCTTCAAAAACCTGCTGATATGTCTTAGAAATTCCGAAGTTTATATGAGGACAGGAGGGGAAAATATTCATTATTTAAAGTTCACTCCTGTTGTTAGTACACACATGCGTTTATATATCTGTGGCTCAATGCAAGAACAACCAATATCAGCACACCATATGTGTGATTATCAGGCAATCTGTACTTGAGAAACACACGATATATTGGCGTGGTTATTCTTGAATTGAGCCACATGTTTTAAATATATAGCATTTATAAGTATGTATTAATTTTTATTTTTTTTTTTTTAGAACATACACACGCACTGACGCGCTAGCTCGCACCCGCATATAATTTCATAAATAAAGGGAAAGGGAGAAATTGGTTGATGAGGTGATAGAAGATAACGTATTAATTATGACCCTGAATGTTCACGTAAGCAGCTTCTTTCTGTGCCTCACAAATACATCTGCAGCTCCACTTCATAGTTATTACTGGCAGTGTGTCTTTGTGTAGAGGCGTCACTTAGCTGACTGAGCCAATCAGAACAAAGTTACTGCAACACCACATGGCTGTGATTAGCAGAGACAACTCCAAGATGCTGAGAGATTATAAATATCCAATCAACGACCAAAGAGCACAGCTGCAAATTGCACGTAAGTTGATAAAAATAGTTGGTAAAAAAATCTTTCCTCAAAAATTCAGGGTCCTACTCATTAATAATAAATAATTATGTACTCAAAATACAATTGGATTTGCGTAACTTTATGAAAATAAATATATAACTTTTAAATCTTCATATCTGCCGTCTTGTTAACTATATAACGAATATCAGTAATTAGTAATTGTATCACTGAGGATTTCACAAATTTTGCGTAGTGCTTATTTGAAATTAAATGTGAATATTTCTCGTACAGCAGAGCTGTAATCAATATCGTATATGCCATGTTAGTGAATAACACTTGAAATTTAACAAATGGAACTTTCAGAACTCTTGTAGGCTTAACACTGCTTATCAGAGTTAAACCATTGAAATGATTTTAAAACCATATTGGAATGTTCTTTAACTTTTATAACTGAAATACATAATCTTAACTAAATTTGTATAACTTGGGCGTATGTTGTACTGTGAAGTTGAAAAACTGAGCTGTGTAAACAATGGATATACGCGTTATCTTTCCGTGGCACAAATCAACATTTTAAATAATGTGTCACAAATCGTACTAATTAAAACACTTTGACATAAGTCCTATGCATCGTTGGGGTGCTATGTGCACGCAATTAAATTTGAAATAGCGAACACAACACTTAGGTTTAGGATTGCCAAAATTAAAACAGTGATAATAATTATAATTACTAATTGTTGGTGTTACTTATGAATAGTTTATTTTCCACTAATAATAATGATCTCTTAATACAAGGTATTGAGAGCCTAAGAGGATAATTTAAGATGAGTGTTGGACAACTGAAAGAAAGCTAGGACAATGTTCACCATGTTTCTCCACGTACGACCGTATCGGGAATGTCCGTGTTGGGAGGCTAATTGTTTGTCCAATACACCAGAGTAGTCATATGTTTTTGTAATACGTAAAGTAAACGTTTGTTGAGTAAAAAAATCAAATATCAATAAATGAGGTTATCTTATATAGGTTGCAAATCACCATTTTCCTCGCTAGAAACACGTCCAGTACGTTACAGAATGTTGTTTCCAACATTCAGACTTGTTTATGGTACATCAAACAATAATATTCAGATGTTTATAGGTACATCAAACAATAATATTCAGATGTTGAAAACAATATAAGTGCCCACAGTTAGAATGTTGGGTGATTACCTATACGATTATTTTCCAATGCACAAGGATTCGTAAAAAAATAAAGTACGGAAAGAGCGATGTGATTTTTCTACCACAGTATGATTTCTCAATGTTGCTGTCGTAAAACATAAACAAAATTTTCGAAACAAATGCACAATCATGTTCGGACTCAACTGTAGGCGCCGCACGATAATTTCATACTTGTAGAAACGGAATATTGAAAAACTATTTCCAGGAATACTTCTATTATTACCATACGACAGTGCAAACAAATAAAAATACCCTGTGTGGTGAAATAAGAAATATATTTTTTACATTATTACGCTTCTGCGTGCATAAATAATTTTAAAGTGAGTTAAACACGTCTGTAACACGATAGTTCGAGGAACGTTAAGATGGCATTGTCGTTTTAGAAATGTTTAAGAGCGCGTGTTTTCGTGGTCGTTGACTGCGTTATCTTGGTTTCTGGGTTCGAACCAGTTGGTTATTGCCTACCTGATAATGACAGCTGCAATGACTGCCGTAACGTCGCAAGACATCCATCCGGCATGGCTTCCTATCAGAAGACAAGATAATGTACGAATAGTTCTTCTGTATAATATGAACAGCGGCTAAAATATTAGAAATTGTTTTATATAATATGTACTTAATGTGTTGATTTTCAGGAAATGAAACAATATATTATATTTACATTTAGCATATATGACAATACTTTATAGGTGAGGTAGTTGGTGGCTTGCAGTATAACCGTCGACATGGCCATGGTGTATGTAATACTGACTCAGCGACTGTGTTGCACATAGGTTGGGGTTGTGTTTTCAGTCGTTTCCCTGAACGCCACGTAAATGTAATCAAGTGTATGATCGTGAAATATTATTTAAATGTTACAGTTTTTTCTAGGATTTGTGTTAGCACGATACCCCACAGAATAATCAATGTAACAGATGCGACATTATGTGGTTTTAAAGAACTCGTTTTATCTTTGGATTATCAAGTTTTCGGAGCTGTTTACTTCACGTGGCTATTCGGTTATATTGAAGTTTAGTTGGCTTAGTTACAAAAACTGTGAGGATATTGACATGCAAATAACGGCACATTTACCATGTATGTATATTCAATTAAGACTTAGCTAACAGTATCTTTAGCAATGCAAATGGTTATATCAACCAATGAATCAAATTACGTGGCTTTGTTTATCTTCGTGAGTATCCAGAGAGCCGTCTAAATTATGTTGTGTATCAAGAATTATTAAAATATGGATAAATACATTTTTTTTGTCATCAGGTAACAAATACGGAGTACACGCTACAAAATATTACCAGTATATTTTTAAGGTAAACGAAAATTTTGTTGAATTTATTATTTATAAAAAACAGAGCCTTTACTGACATTAATAGTAAATATCCTCTATGTATTTCTATTGACTAACATGGAAGTAGTCAACCTTTAAGTCATTTTTGAATTCCGTGCTCGAAGAATTGATTTTTGCGACCCATCCTCAAATGTTACTATTTGAGTTCACCATAAATAATTCATATATTTTCTCTGGATAATTATTCGAGACAAGATGGACTTCAAAGGTGCCCATTTTATCGCGAACCTCCTATAGCATATTTAGAGCATGAAATATCATAAGTTAAAATATGCAATATATGTTATATGGCAAGTTTATTGCGTAAATGCTCTAGTAATATATTACAATTCATGGTAAAATGAATATTACAACTGCAGCATTCATTGTTGCATCTCTATGAAACATTATTACAATTATATATCCACGGTGTTAAAATTTATCAGCTTCTGATACTGGAGCCACCATGTTGAGACATCACAGCCAATGGTCGCCATCTTGTATTTGTGCTCCTTCATTCTAAAATCCGATAAAAATCTTCCAAAATTCTCACAAAATTTCCTTTTTCCCGTAAAAAAAAAATCCTTTTGTATTTCCTCTCTCCAAAAATTATGTGAGGTCGTTGTTTTCTCAATGTGGGTAAATTACGCATTTTTTTTCGTGAGTTACTACACTCTCAAAGCAACTAGATGACTACGAGGGTCATGGGTCCGACCCTTAAAGCGGCTAGATGACTCCGAGGGTTGTGCGTCTCGAACCTCAAGGTAGTTAGATGAATCAGAGTGTTACATATCTCGACCCTCAGAGCAGCCAGATGACTCCGATAGTTAACAGTTTCCACCCTCAAAGAATCTGGATGACCCTGAGGGTTATGGGGCCGGTATTGATCAGCAATATCGGAGTCAATCAATATAATACTTTTTCACTTATAGAAAATCGTATTCACATTTCAAAATTTCATTAAAATACTGATAATGTTAACTACTTCAACTTAACTCCTATTTTAAGTATACTCGGTCGATTTCTAATTAAGTAAATAAATAAATTTTAAAAATCAATTTTAATTATTTATTTTTTATTTTTAATTATAATACATGCAATTAATTTTCCTTTACGTACGATTTCATAACCCCCTCTCACAAACTCATCTATACACAAGCGATTACCGATAAATTCAATAAATATAAAAATAGTCGATTTAATACAATGTTTCTGATACTTACATGCAAGACTCATTGACAACTAAAAACACATTGCCGCCATTATATATGCACCATCACTCTCACGAAGTAATTTACCCACCCTTTTTTACGCATATAGGTTATACATAAAACCCTCCATTACATAACTTATCCTTTATTCCCTTCCACGCACCACTCTGCAAACACCCCCACGCCACAACTCGCCCACCCACTCCCCCGCCCCCTCTAAGCTCAATATACCACCACTAACCTCCTCGACCCCTCCCCTTTCGGGACCCTCTTCACCCAACGCTTCTCTCTCGTTCTATCTCTTGCCACCACTCACAGTTAATGACAATACCCATAGTTTCTATTTATGTAGTCTCTTTCTCCAGTTCTTGTATGGTTCAATATATGTCATGTTTACGGGAATAATCTCCAGATTCTTGCATGAAGATAAAAATTCTGAGTCTGTACACCAGTTCTTAAGAGTAACGGATAATACATAACCAGTATGTTGTCCACCGTCATCTTGTATCTCCGCTCATTTAACTTCAATGTAGAGATCCGTGACAGTGTCCGGGTAATCTTTGTCAGCGATGTCTTCGTCACCACCATATTCAGAGATTACTTCATCAAATCCTATTTTCTTTGTATATTCCCTGCCTTCTACAGGATAAACATTAGCACACTTACTTTTCTGCGCCCTATCAGTTTTTGGAGTATTGTAAAGGAACATTTGCTCTTCTGTTGACGATGTTCCACATGAAAAAATTCATGTAGGAAGTTTCACCTTTTGATGATTTGAAATTTTCTCTCTTATTATTTGCTCTTGATGGCTTGAGAGTTAGATGATCATTCCTTGAATGTCCATCAACGCTTATGTTATTTTACTGTTGAAATTGAGTCATGCGTAATTCAACAAGATGATA
Organism: Medauroidea extradentata; assembly: GCA_003012365.1. Classification (NCBI taxonomy): domain Eukaryota; kingdom Metazoa; phylum Arthropoda; class Insecta; order Phasmatodea; family Phasmatidae; genus Medauroidea; species Medauroidea extradentata. The sequence goes on along the minus strand of PNEQ01086331.1, from coordinate 24,705 downwards.
TAGTCTCAATTTATTCAGTCGAACTTGCAGCTACGTTATAAGGAATTGTCTTTCCGTAAGAGTTGTACGAAATATTTGTTTCACTTTTTGTGAGTAGCTCTGAGTTTTATCTGAAACCATTTGACTTTAAGAAGCTGGTACAATATTAAAGCTGTAGCGAGCAAGAGACAACGACCGAAATCTCCAGTCACATAACTTTACAATAGTTTTCAATTTAATTCCTGTAAGCTAGTCAATTATACCGGCTTATGATGTACAGTCGGATACAAAAAAATCTTCCCTTGATACGCGTCAACACTTCGCCTCTGATATGTAGCTAATTGGTTAAAAATTCAGATTAACATTTCTTTCAGCCATCGTTATGTTATCAGGAAATGTTTGAATGGTAGTCATAGAGTAAATATGAAGTCAACATAAACACAACACAGTAAAAATTTTATTACTTAGTACTATATGTGAGATAAAAAAAATCTTCGAACAGCTGTAGATTGGATATAAATAACACAACAAAAGTATGAACAAAACGCACAAATGTCAAGTCATAAAACGAAGTACATCTACATAAGTAAAAAACTTTTATGAAAAAAAGTTTCTTCGATTGATTGTGAGGTTTGTTATGTTCAAAAGACAATCTCTATGTATATAAAAATGAAAGCAGACTGACTGACATATCAAACTGCAACCCAAACCACTAGACCTAGAATCGTAAAATTTTTTGTGGGGGTTTCCCTCATGTCGTAAGCGAGCATTAAAAAGGGATATTTCTAAATTCGACCTCTAAGTGGGTGAAAAGAGGTGAAATGTGTTTCAGAAGAAACGTCGATAGAGCTCAAACCCGACGACCTACCATCGTGACTTTTACTTTAATAGGACACTCGTAAAAATGCATAGAAGCCAATTTAAGGATTTTTTGAAATTCAACATTTAAGGGGGTGAAAAGACCTTAAATGTGTTTCCAATCAACTATCGATATCTATCGAAACCTTCGGGATAGAGAGTTGATATTCACTTCAAAATATTGCTTACGTAAATAGCCAAAAAGTAGATTTAGGTTTTTTTTTTTTTTTTTGGAATTCGACCCCCAGGAAGTAAAAAGGGGAAAAATATGTTTTTTTATGAATCGTCTATATCTTTGAAGCACAATTGGCTATCGCCGTGATTTTAGCTTTAATTGGTTACGTATACAATTGTCTGTGACAGGACTCAAATGCGTTTCTAAATCCTTTAATTAAGGGGATGAAAATACGTGAAATGTGTTTTCGATTATCTTTCCATATCTGTCGAATCAATCGAGATATCGAAGTGCTCTTTGCTTTAAATTGGTGCTTTTGTAAATATCCCAAGTACAATTTAAAATATATTTTCCGAATTCGGCCCTAAACTGGTTAAAAAATGGATAATGTGTGTTTTCGACTCACATTCTATATATATATATATATATATATATATATATATATATATATATATATATATATATATCCCATAGATTTTTATATAACGACGTAATTTTTGTTTAGGGTTGACGCTTACTCAAATACCTAAAAAGTAATTTCAGGAATTTTCGAAATTCGCCACCTAAGGAGGTGAAAAGGGATGAAAAGTGGTGAAAAGCATTTTAAATTAATCGTCGATATATCTTGAACTCAGCGGGATAATGATGTGTTTTTCATGTCCTCAAGATACCAATAAAGTATTTAAAAACGTGATTCAAGGGTTTTTCGAAATTTACTCTCTTAGGTGGTGAAAAAACCTTGAAAGTGTTTTAGATAAATCCTCGATATCTATCGAACCCGTCGAGATTTACAGTTCATTCTCGATCAGGATGTTGATTATAGAAATTATCGCAAAACGGTTTTAAGATTTTTAGAAATTCAATTTCTCAATACTGTGCAGTGGTCATATGGTTTTTTATGAATATTCTATTTTGATTCGACTGAACGGGCTAGTGTCATGATTTGCACTTCAATTGGATACTTATACAAATGTCTAAGATGTGAATTTAAAATATTTTGAAATTCAACACAGAAAATGGTGAAAAAGCGCCAAATTTTGTTTTCCATCAACTTATGATATTTATCTAACCAGTAGAGATATTGAGGTGTTGTTCACATCAGAGTGAAACATACTTAAGTATTTAAAAATTATATGTTAGTTTCTTTTCTCTTTATAAGATAACATGATCATTAATAATAAAACTAAATTTGTAAACGTTCAAGGCAGACGAACCGAAAAGCAAGTACGAGCAGCGAGAGGTAACCTATGCATGAGTTTCACTCTACAGTAACATACGGAGACGTGGTGTTGTACAACCTCTGTGAGTCCAGCAGGACAAAAATAATTTTTTTTAATATAGTTTTATTTTCATGAATTATTTCGACGTTACGTGACGCAATTGTTTGTTACTCAGGTCTAAAATTACGGCAGGTTCTGGGCTCGAATTCCGTTAAAAGCTTCGTGTGAACTACAAGGCAGATCGAATTAGTGCAATTTACATGTAGTCTTTAAAAGGGGTAAAATTGCAGTTGGCTTTCCACTTATGTTCCTCTACAATATCAGCTGACATATCGTCGGTATACTGCCATAAGTGATTTAAGTCATTAATGTTATTTTGTTTAAAAACACTATTAAATTGTAGATATTAACAAAAATGTGGTAAGTTTCTATACTGTGACGCAACAGTACGAAATGACGAACATATTTAAAACTTGGGAAATTGTTCGTGAACAACATATATTCCTAGCATTTTTATAATTTTATCTCGTTTTGACTGGGTCACTTTTGGCAGTAAAACGACGATACATCATCTCATTAATATTAATTTTGCGGTACCAAATACGTTTCCGTGAAACGTTTCCCACTGAAACTTTGTAATAGCAATAAAGTTCCAGTGAATATTTTGAAAATATGAAATTGAGGGCACCGTCACCAGTGGATGTGCACAGGGCAAATAAGAAGTTTTTCATTCGATTAACCTCTTACCTTAGGTGTCTGTAACTACCCCACAACGTCAAATTGGCAGGGCTGTAATTAAGGCCTAGGCCACAGCCTAGGCGAAGTCGCCGTTAGTGGCAGGGACAAATTTAAGACTGATTTTCGCGTGGAGAGCTATAGCTACTTATCCTACTGCAGAACTCGCCGCATGGACATTCTAACACTTGATGACTGAAGTACCAATCTTGAGTACAAATAGGTTCTTCAATTAAAGTAAATATTACCAGTTGCGAATAATACTCGTGAGCAAAGCCGCGGGCGACTGCTAGTCTTTAATATAGAAGGAACACTGTATAAACAAAATATATAAAAGTAATGTCAAGTTGTTAAGAACTCGTGTAGAACCTTAAAATTGTAAATAAAAAATAAATAAAAATAATCCAAGAATTATGAAATTTCGATAAATGTTTCCGTAGACTTATTGTGTGATTAATAAATGTACAAATGGTCACAATTTTGTAAAATGAACCTGTCACGAACAAACAACATAAGAAAGTGTCATTGTACTTATAATTACTAGCCTAACGATTTTATAAATACTTTTGTGAATAAATGTAGTTATTCAGATATCTCATATGATAAAAAGTGTTCTTGTAGCTTAAATTTCGATAATACAAACATATCATGAACTAAATACAAGAACATCGGCACCGTTTTAAATGCTATATGTAGACCTGTGCTGATTTTAATGAAATTATGTTCTGAATAATTTGTATCTTAAGTATTTCGCGTGATAAAACTATGTTGAAACGGTCACCAATTTGAAAATACTAATACGGCATGAACAAAATACGTAATAGTCAAATCCGGTTACTATGCACAATAATGTTTTCTATTTTTCGTAATTTTTATTATTTATTTATATTCCGTCGTGCTGCACATAGACAGCTATGTAACGTGTCAAAATATATCATACACGTTTACACAGTACACATACACAAAAATAAATCAGTGTTATACGTACGACAACATATTTTAAAAGAAAGATACAATACAAATCATTGGCGTACAAGTTTCAGAAATTTATCAACTGAATAGAAGGTGTGGTTATTCAGTATTGTTTTTATTTTATTTAGAACTGTACATTTCTTTGAACCACATAGCTTCTTATATTCAAATTAAATAATATTATGACTACTGAATATGATCCCTTTTGAAACAGTGAAAGAGCAGCTGATGATACACGTGAGTTGTGGTTGGCTCTAGTTTTTAACCCCCGACGCAAAAAAAATGTGTGTTATAATGTGACGTGTCTGTGTGAGCATCTGTGTATCTGTGTTTTTGTCTGCAGCATCGTAGCTCCTAAACGTATGGACCTATTTTGATGCGTTTTGTTTTTGTTTGAAATCATACGTGATCGAGATTATTCTTAGCTATAATTCAAGGAAAAATGTTTAGCCGTTTAAAGATGATGAGCTATTTTCTAGTTTTTAACTATTTATTTCAGGAAGTTTTGCTTAGCAACGAATCACTAAATGTAGCTATACTCATTGTTGTCATTTTCATTGTAAACTATGAATCCCAGACATTTAAAAGTTACGGAAATGCGTTTCGTTATCTTTGCAGTTCAGTCAAACCAGATTTGTCATGAAGATTATTAAATAACTTTCTTTGATTAAGCTAACTAATTGTAACACCCTCAAAACTTTTTTATTAAAGGACTTAAGGCCACGTAAGCTTGGCCTTTTGCGAAAATACTTCTTCCCAAACAAACGACAGCCTTGTCTACGGTGGTTCCTTGTAGTTTGTGAGCACTAAAAATTACTAACGATTTTGGTAGTGCAAAAAATATGAAAGAAAGATAAAAAGCACAAATAATAAATAAATTCATTTTAATACTCAAAGCGTGCGTTGTTGTACTACGAAAATCTTAAATAATATTTAGTGTCTGCGAGTAATTTTAAAATAATAAAAAAAGTAATATTAAAAAGTTTTACTACACCAAAAAGTAAATTAAAAAATCTCTCTTGGCATTTTAACTTTGTTTAAAGCACCTATTGATATTTTGATTGCAAGCATCGTCACGCTAATTTAATTAAATAAAAAAATATACAAAAAATAATATTGATAATGGTGAAAGTATGGATTTTACGACTTACTCTACGTAAGCAACGTTGGTACGTAACAAGGCAACAATATCCAACCGTTCAGTTGTCAGTCTTGATTAATTTACTTTGAAAATACGCAAAATAGACACAGTCGTCAAATACATCTGCCCTGGCGTGTCTGTCCGTTTGGGTCGCCGAATTCTGTGACGCCACCGCCCGCCTTGCCAAATATCAGGCATCGCACGAGGCTATCAAGCGAACGCCACTTATATAATTGGTACAATATTTAATTACTGCATGAACTTAGTAGACTTTGTAAGATAAATTGAAACACAAAACTAAGTTCATACGTACAATTTGAAACTAGTAGATATTATCTATTTTTCTACCTGTGTATAACTTATTATTAGAGACACTGGAAAATCGCGAAAATGTTTAGCATAGTCTCCAATGAACTGTAGTATTTTAACCGTGACACGTGTGAACAGTTTTGTGGCAAATCACACAAGCTGTGTGTTCAAGCTGTACAGTTCTAACTGGGTATGTTGTAGAGAGAAACAATGCTTCAAGTAAACGATAGCCAATATAGAAACAAAACATTCAGTGTTATATACAGCATATTGGAGCCTAGCAAGTAGTCAACTTTTCCCGCGATTTTCCAGTGTCTCTACTTATTATACTTCTTCACAGAGCGGTCCCGTGACTTGATGATGCTCGTCATCAAACTTTTAATAGATAATTTTAATGAAGTTAAAATTACAAGAGAAATTAATTTTTTTTTACTTTTTAAAGTTTTTTATATCAGGGGTTACATAAAGTTTTTAATTTTAAATTTATATAATTATGTATACAATTAAATAAAATTTACTGGTGTTGTTAGCCAGATACGAGAGAGCTTCATAAACATAGTGGCTAGCGAGAGTGAGAATCACTTCATTCCCACCAAATTTATGTAACATTACATCATCATACAACATCATAGCCACAAGAGAATTTCAGTTTCAGTACCTTAATGATATTATATTTCATTTGGTGTAGTATGTATTGAATGGATATCAGGTATGGTTTTCGAAAGCACTTCGCATCTATCTCGATTCACATCAGGAGAAAAATATTTTGTTATACTATCTGCTACAGAAATAAAATATTTATTAAATATCTCTGCTACATCTTGTGGATTACTAACAAGAATATTATTACCATGCAATATAACTGATTTAGTGTAATCGCCAGATTCTTTACACAATTAATTTATTATTACTTCCCATATTGTTGTAGCTATATCCTTAGATTTTATTACTTGTCTACCTATATATCTATATATGAGTGAGTGAGTATGTCAGTCAGGACACTTCACTTTATATATTAAGATTATTTATGTCATCTGGTTGGTATCTATAAACACCTACGATCACATATTTTTGATCTCCCTGTTTGAATCTACATGCACAGCATTCAAAGTAAATTGCTTGGCATAAGGAGGCTGTACAAATTATTTTAGGATCAATATATTAAAAAAAAAAAAATGCGCACACCTTCCATTCTGCTAATACTCTTAATATATAAAATGAAGTATCCTGACTGAGACACTTTAAAAGAATTTTCCCAATTTATTTAGTGAATCTAAATTCACTTCTATTTCATTAACTTTTGTTCTGTTTTGATGGAATGTAAAGAGTATTATATTATAATACTCTTTATTCATACCAGGGTTTGTCATGTACACAAACTCCATTTATATGAATTCCTTTACAACTACAAACATTTCTATTGTTACTACAAATTGTATAGTGAGTTGACTTGTTTATTTCTGAAGGAGTTTTCTTTCCTAGTTGTATACTTCCCTAGACTCACTAGGTTTCCCAAATTGTAGAATGTGAAAATGCAGGGGTATAGACTCATTTTTTTGCAACTACTTTTCTAACAACTTCAGCAAAATTTGTGATTTACATTATTTTTCCTGTAGTGTTAACATGATGACCATGTCTAGTGCATATTTGTCTTCCTAACCTGGATGTATCTACTACTGTTATATTGCTAAAATATTTACACACATCATTTATTATTTTATTGACATTTTGCGACTCCCTGTTCACACATGATACAGAGATCAAATCCTGGAACTGTGGAATCCCTACTACCACTACATTTGTTTAAGTTAATCTAAAAAGTGTACCTCTCAAATTACATACAATATTTTTACCCTCGTTATGTCCGACATCGTTGTTCACCTCTAGCAATACCAATATAACATCATCTGAGTTGAACTTTGCACAATCTTTCTCATATTACTTTACCACATCAACAAACTTCGCTCCAGATTTAACATAACCCAAAACTGAGTTCTTAGAAAATAACTTCCCTATATTCCCCGAAATATCACGATCGTGGCTGTCTGAATTTACGACAATGTTTCCTGCCATTAAATCTTCTCTGTAGCATTCAAGGGTTAAGGCTTAGCTTTTAAAGTCTTATTTTCGTGTTTTTTTAAGTGTCCCTCTATGTTCTTCCCTTGCAGTCGATCAAACATATTGTGAGGGAGTACCGTGAATTCACCCGTACTCCTGTTTCTAACATAATTCTTGCCCTTTTCCACTACTGTTGACCACATGTTTGCATCACATGCACACTTTTTACACTCTCGACACGATGTAAGTTCGTATTGTAGGACACTAACGATATCCCGCAAAGAGGCCACTTCTTTAATAAGTTGCTTGAGCAAATCATCCTCCCGTTTCTCAGAAGTGCTTGTGAGAACGTTTCAACCATGTTCACTTTCTGCGCCAATTTTGTGCTTTATTAGTACCAATACCCGCACGGCCAGTCTGAGATATGAGGTGTACTCTCATCATCTACGTCGCTACATTTATTAAAGTTAAACCAGCTATCAAACATATCGAGGAGTACACCGTTTCTTACTATTTTTTTTTTTTAATTTTCCACACGTACTAGTTAAAATAATATAACATTTATTATCCCCTGACTCTGCATTAATTTTACTTGGCGTCGTAATTTCGTAGTAAAAGTTCATAAGTCTAAAATTGTACCAAGATTTATGAAGTTATGTGCAGGGTTCTAAATTTTTAGTGACAAACACACACATACATGCTCGGATACACACGCACAGACTTGCACACACATATCCATACACAAACTTACAGAGAGAGGCATATTGCCCGTTTCGTTCTTATGAAAGAAATATTTTAACGCATTGTCTTATATTAACTGGTTTTTGTTTACATTTCAAGAACCAAAATTTGCTTTATATTGTCAATATTCCACTTATATAATATGTATATATATTATATATATAATATGTATATATATATACATCATTTTATAGTGAGTAATGAAAGTATGTTACAAACACTTTGTCAGGTGAGGTTAAGTAATGTAGTACATACTTTTCTTTAGCGAACGTTTTGAGGGTCAAATTCGCATTTGAAAATTGAAATTGACAACTGAATTTTGTTAACAAATCCTAAATTAATGTAAATAAAATAGTGAATTTCTGGGCGAGGTTTATTAGTAACAATATCTGCTATTTGTGCAAATAGGTTGTCAGTACATGTCACTTCCATTACGTTATGGGGTAGGTCATGCGATTTTCACCATAGAATCAGATGCCACTGCATTTGGTGGATTTGAGCAGCGACAGTTGGTTGCACACATTCTAGTGAACAAAAAAGTTAGCCTCATCGCAACACCCTCATGTGAACCGTTTTAGAGAAAATTGAAAATATAATATGGGGATACTGACAGGTATGCAACACACTATACACGGGAGATTTGAATGAACGTAACGGTGGTTAGTGATGAATGAATAGAGAACACGAATGTATACATGTAAAGTTTAATTCAGTAGTAGTAATAGTAGTAATAGTAGTAGTAGTGGTGGTGGTGGTGGTAGTAGGTTTGTGATAGTTAATATCACGTAATGAAGTACGCTTCGTGTTTTTAAAATCACGTGTCAGTAAATGTCATGGAGATGTTAGAAGGCCATACCACAATTATTCTGTGAACTGCAACGTGTACGTTAAATAACTATAAAGACTTTATGGAAACAAAAAAGTGTTGATTAGGTGACATTAATTAACAGACGATTATTGACTAACGATATCAGAGGTGTAGCATTAATAAGGATTGTTAATGCTACGCCCTTCATGAATAACCTTTTGTGGTATAACACACCCTCAGAAACAGCACAAATAATGTGTTCTTATTTGAAACGAAAACGAGCATTTTGCGATTTGTTGACAAAGGCACACGTAAACGACAATCAGTGACTGTGCTGGCTTACATTATCGTTCGTTTCGTGGAAAATTGTTTGCAGCCTTACTGTAAGGCAACGAGTGATGATGGGAGGTGAACGTGTTGCTGTATTATTCCCATGCAAAACGATTGCCCGGTAAGAAATGTGCACATGCTTAATTCACTGTCACCCCCCTACGGTGATGTGATGGTGTGCATAAAATTGCAAATGTCTGTTCCACTGTGTTATAGCAATTAAAGCCGGATGATCACTCACACAAACATGATGGAGAAACTAGGAAAAAATATTTATGTGTCCAGAACCTCTGTATGAGCGCCATCTTTGTCGTGGCACAGTGCGATATTCGACGCAGCATAGCTCTGTCGATTGTCGTAAAGGCACCTGTAATTGCTTCCTTTAATTGTTTTGTTGTTGCATATCGTTGTTGGGATACGTGTGCCTCAATAATACCCCAAAGAGCATTGTCACATGACGACAGATCGGGGCTCCTGAGAGGGCAATCCAGAGGCGAAGGCAGATGTGCTGATCCACGTCCTATCCACTGGTCTCGAAAGACGTCATTGAGATATTCCTGGCATAGTGCGGTGGAGCTCTATCCTGTTGAAACCAGCAATCTTGCAGCACATCCAGTCTCTCGAGCTCTGGAATAAACCACTCCCTCAGCATGCTCAGATAGGTGTGTTGGTTGACAGGTCCAGCAAAGAAATAAGGACCTGTCAAGAGCTATGCGGACATAGCGGCCCAGATCATAACGTGTGGAGGGTTATGTTCGAGCTCCTCGTAATAATGGGGATTGTCCTTGCTCCACACACAACCATTCCTCTCCCGTGCACTTCGGTAGATTGCACATTCATCGCTGAAAAACAGTTTACCACGCTGCGGGAGTGTCGAAAACACCTCAAGCAATCGTGCGCATGCTGCATGCCGTTTGTTCATGTCAGTATCACTGAGCTCGTTGTCAGCTGTTGGCCTGAACGCTTTCAATCCAAGATCTTTTATCATGTGTCTTAGCATTGTGGTTTGAGGTATTGAAAATTCAGATAAACGTTTGCGTAGTTACTTTTTAGGCGATCGGAGCACAGATCCCTCCACTGCTGCACATGTTTCCTGTCGTGTGGTAGGCCGTCCTGTCCTCTGTTTGTCTTTGCTTGATCCCGTCAGAAACAACTTTATTTTCCAACGCAGTATTGTCCTTTTAGGAGGGACTGCTTTTGTAGAATCGTCTCGCGAAGTCTCCTCGCACATCCTCTATGCTCTTCCCAGTATGTGGCCGTCCATGTGCCCAAACACTAGCAACAAGCCGCTCTTCAACACTGTAAGAGCTTGTGTCAGCCATCTGAAACAGGAAACATACATTTTATGCTCACCTTCACAGCACTGTAGGGGGTGACAAGACTTATGGAATATTCTGTACAGTCAACAGGTGAGTGGGGCGAAACCATACCTACACTTCAATAATTGATAGATACACACTAGCGGAACTGGCCGACATGGTCTTTCTTTATGGTGAAGCAAAGGGCAGTGGAACATTAGCTGCACTAATGTACCGTGCAAGATTTCCAAACAGACGACACCCAGCATGTAAAATTATAGCTAGAATGATTCATCGCCGGCGAGATACGGGAAGTCTCTAACCAACGTTTCGCAACTGTGGTGTGCAGGCGACGAAGCGTACATCACGCTTTGAAGATAATATTCTGAACAGAGTCGACGATGAACAATCAACCAGCACCCGTGCCATCGCACGAACATAGGTTGCATCTCATGTGACGATGTGGAATGTGTTGTATGAGCAGCAGTTTCGACCTTTCACCCAAGTCGACAACAAGCATTACAGCCACGTGACTTTCCGCCCAAGTATGACCTCTATACATGGTTTCTGCAAAATACAGCATGTGAGGCCGACTTTTCGAGGTGTGTTCTGTTTATGACGAACCTTCTTTCACACGCCATGGCTATTACAACTATTACAACAGTGATGTGTGGGCGGACGATAACCCATATATGACGGTCGTAACATTTCACCGAGAGATGTTTTCCGTCAACATATGGGCTGGCATAGTCTATGATCACTTAGTGCATGTTACCAGCACGTGTTGATGGCTATTTGTATCATCGCTCCTTATAATACACACTTCCCGAGTTGCTGGAAGACGTACCACATGCGATACGTAACCATGTGTGGCTACAGCATGATGGGGAACCATCAGACAATGCTCCTGCTGTTCGTTTCCAGAGAAGTGGATAGATAGGGGAGGCCCTGTCAAGTGGCCTGCGTGCTCCACTGATTCAACACCCCCGGACTTCTACCTGTGGGGTCACGTGAAGAGTCTAGTCTACAAGTATCCAGTTGACACGGTGCAAGAACTCGTAACACGCATTGTAGTAACCGATGAAGTGATCTGAAAAGACGCCAACTTTCTCCAGTGTACACAGTTGTCCATACAGCAGCGTTACAATGCCTGCATTAATGGAGATGGCCAGACTCCAGTGATATTATTGTACATGTTATTACTGTGCATTCTACGTGCGCTGCGTTTAAAATACAGTATAGTTCATAACTAACTAACAAAACATTCACTCAAATCTCCCGTGTATCGCGTACTGCCTACCTGTCAGGATTCTTATTTTTTCTTTTCAATTTTCTCGAAAACGGTTGACTTGAGGGTGTTGCGAGAAGGCTACCTGTTTGTTCATTGAGGATTTAAGCAACAAACTGTGGCGTTTAACGTTCATAATATGGAATGGCAACTAATTATATGGCGAAAGATGGCGTGACCAGCCCCATAATGTAATGACGGTGACATGTATACAACACTTTTTATTTGCATACATTTCAGACCCTATTACCAGTAAACCACATCCAGAATTTAATTTTTTATTTACATTATTTCAGGATCTATTATAAAAAAGTGATCATCTGTCGAATTCAATTTTCAAACGCGAATGTGACCCTTAAAACGTGCGCTAACAAAAAATGTGTATTATATAACTTAACCTCATTTGTTATCATGAATCGCCTCACAAAGTTTGTAACATACTTATATATATGATATATGTATACATATTTATTTATTTGTGTGTGTTGCATACATATGAGCATGCGTACGTATTTCAGTTTTTTTGTTGAAAATATTAAATTCGTACTTGCAAACACATAACATTACATATTGAATTTAGTATTTATAACTTTTACATCTGGGTTTTTGAAATTTAAATTTGGAATACACATTTCAGCAGCAGGCTTCGTTAAGAATAACACCACAAAGTTTCTAATTGAACAGCATTTGTACCCAAGTACACCTAACTGTCATGACACAATAGTTAACCGCATACGTTATAATTATGTTTACCATATCACTAATGCTAAAGAAATAAAGGGGAATCGTAAAATCGACCAGAAATTTTCGAATATTTAGGCCAGAAAATAGTTTTTTAATGTTTCTAATAATAGCCTGGAAATGTTATAAAGTTGCTGAATATTTCAAACAATAATTTTCTGGGATGCAATGTGAAAATGCGGTATCTTTCGTGTAATATATTTTAAAAATACTTTGAAATACTTTGTTGTTAGTGTCAATGAACAGTAACAGTACAGTGATATATATTGTAACTGCACGTATGTATGTGAACTGTTACTGTTTGGCTGGCGATAACTACATTAGAGCGTCGATAGCCGGCCATGTTGTTGACAAACGATGCCTTCTCCGTCGGCAAATAAACGGCAGAGCGAAGACAAACTTTACCCAAGTAGTAACTAGCAGAATTGTTAGTGTGTGTACTTTGAAAATGGCTGCATTCCATCGTGCGTCGACGAGAGAGCAATTATCTTAGTGCACTGAGCAGCGAAACTGCTGCAGTCTGATGCAGAGGTACTGGTGTATAACTTCCCCATTCAACTGTTTCCGTTAATTGAGGCAAACACACTGCAGTTATACAGGATGTCCAAGAATTATCTTTACAAGTTCGAAATGTCATAACTTTTGAAATAAAATGAATTTACACATTCTGTTTACTGCAGTGATTAGTTCAACTGTTAAAATTTTTTATCTGTTTAGGTTAGCACCTCCACATGTGCGCCACTTGTGGCCCGAAGCACATCCAGTCGGTACTCGATTTCTTGCCGGGTACGTTGTAACATACCGTCTGTGACAGTGGCAACAGCCTCTGTAATGCAGGTTTTTAGGTCAACAATGTCAGTAACCTACTCCGATAAACATAATCCTTCACATAACCCCAGAGGAAGAAGTCGAAGGGTGTAATGTTAGATGACCTGGGTGGCCATGTAATTGGGTCACCCCGTCCAATCCATCGGTTTGGAAAGATTTGGTCTAGGTGAGCACGAACATCTGTAGACCAGTGTGGTAGGGCACCTTCATGCTGGAACCAAACGTTTGGTTGCAAATCCTGCAACTGCGGCAGAGTAAACAGTTCAAGCATGTCGAGGTAGATGCCACCATTAAATGTTTTGCCGCGAAGAAAAAAGGCCAATGATTCGGCTGTGCATGACACCACACCAGACGTTAACCATTGGGCTGTCTCTTTCCATCTCTGGTGTTTCATGTGGAGGTTCTGAACCCCAAATGCGGACGTTATGACGATTTATGAGATCAGACACATGAAATGTTACCTCAACAGTAAAGCACTTCCTTTGTAAGAACCCTTCATCGTCATCGATGCGGTGTAACATCTTTATGGCAAACGCCTCACGTTGTGGTCTGTCTGTTGGTAATAATGACTGCAACAACGGTACCTTATAGGCATAGAGACGCAACCGTTTGTGCAGCACCATGTGGACTGTTGACCTGGGTATTTGTAATTGTGTAGCAGCCGAACTAACATATTTCTTTGAACTGCGCTGGAATGCTTCGCAAAACCGCTCAACAGTTTCATCACTCGTGCTGGGTCGTCCTGCTCCTTTCTTATGTAACACTGGGCCTGTGGTCATGAAGCTGGTGTGCCATGCACGGATGGTGGGTCTGGATGGTGGCGCCTTGCCAAGTGTGGTCCTGCAATTGCGTTGAACTTGTGTGTCCAATTTGCACTCAATAAACCATGCCACACATTGTGCTTTCTACTGTGAGGTCAACATGTCCAGGTACAACTGGCGAACATAAACAGAAGAAAAACGTTATCAGTTGCACTAATCACTGCATATAACAGAATGTGCATATCCTTTTTATTTCAAAAGTTGTTACATTTCAAAGTTGTAAATATAATTCTTTGACAACCTGTATTATGTTTCGTGTAACTTCAGTTACTGTGGATTGTTCTTTGGCCACTTAACAGTGTGTATTGTCCTTCACAACGTCATATTATATTCACTGTACACGCTAGGTATATCTCATATTAACGTTAATCCAAAAGTACCTACCAACTGATAATCACCCATTAAGTACTTTATAAAAGGTAGATCAACGGACCACAGTTGCAACAGTGACAACCGAACGTAGTGCGAAAATAGTTAAGCTAGATTAGAAGGATTATCTCTTCCAACGCAGGATAAGAAACAGGATCATTTCCAGTCTATCAATATTGGAAGGTACTGACAAGTACGTTCTTTTAAGGTAGTATACGATTGCTACAAAAGTGTGCTCACTTTGCGTACGATCCGGTACAATTTAAAAAAATGAGATAGACTTTGCAGGCAGTAAAAACAATGTTAAGGGAATAGATATAATATTTGATTTCACTTAAAAAATAATGATTTATAAGAAAAGCATAATAGAAAAGTCTGACAGACAACAAAAAAGGTTGTCACTTTTCCAAGATAAAAACGTGCAAATATGTATTATTCTTTTGAAAATAGTGATCGGTTGATAATTACGCGTGCAGTTGACGCAGTTGAATTTAGGAAAAAAGGGTTCGAGATGTGGAAAGCAGGCTAATGTACCTACTATCATGGTCATATGACTGGATCAAATTATTTAAAGAAGCTTAGTTCCAAATTTGCAGCTCAGTACTGCATACATTTTTAGCTAACGCCCATTGTTACAACATGAGGTTAGAAAAGTCCCCAAAATAATTCAGTAGACTGAACGGGAAGGGCAGTGCAATATTCCGTTTTCGGTTGACATGCTACAGACAGCTTTGTGTCAGCTCGTGGTGGAATTACACTCACCAAGACAACAGCGTATGAAGCGTAAGTTCGGGTTAAAAATTGTATGGTTTCCGTGTGAAAAATTTTGGGTTGTCACATGTCTTGGGAATTTGGTATTACATTAATGATGTCCAAGTGAAGTAAAAGACGTACAGCATATAATAGAAAAAAAACTGTTATCTTTAAATGGCGTGTGTCTTTTATTTCTACATTTTAGTGGGTGTTATGTATTCTATAGCCCACGCATACTTCCGTTTTTATGCCGAAAATGCTCCATCGACGACTTTCGCGTTAACACTTTACTAAACAAGACTCATGAAGAACATGCATAGAGGACTGTTAAACTGATTTTATATATTAATCACCTTACATGACAGTGGCTGACAGTAGCATTTTTCCAGCCCTTTGCATCTATATAGTCATTATTCTGTATTAAATACTAACTAATATTGCTTTTCAAGGCTGTCTGTGGTCTATTTAAAGCAGATCTTTTAATTGTTTCATGATATGTTAAGCCAAATATTGATTGTGTGTTTAGAGCGTATTTAATTTGAATGCCTGCCAGAAAAAGTTACCGAAATTGTTATTCTTTACTGAAGTTTCTTATTCCGTTTGTGCTTCGGCGGCAATGTTATTTATAACGGAAATAATAAAAAATACCTTATCTCGTAAATGCGTGGGAGATGCTGAACAACTTGATTATGAGCTAAATGTATTAATACAAAATACACCATACATCAATTTGTCTCAGCTTGACCTAGTCATTTCGTACAAAAATCATGTAGAACTTATAGTACGTGACGTGTTTCGTAATATCTGTGATATGGCCAGTGTATTCGAAATCCGTCATAAAATTACGAATTTTGTAAAAGTTCTTTACGTGTAATTTATAAAAGTAATTATATTTAATGGTTCTGGCATAGTTGCGGATAAAACAATCCTGCTTCGTATGTTTGAACTGTCCAGTCGCAACACAGAAAAATTTGTAGAAATACTCGGTGTAACATCGTTGTATCAACGAGATGTTTAGAACAGTGTTTCACTGATAAGTGTGCACGTCTCAATGAATACGCAACAACTCAAAGCAGGTAAAGGTCTTGCGTCTGAGAAACGAATATAAGTGATCCAAGGAATGTGAGTAAAGCAGCAATTATTGGTAGTTAAAAGAATAAATTATTATCAGTGTTAAAGATAATTTTTTCTAACGACATGAACTTGAAGTGCAAGAAACAAAGTACGTAATACCTGTTTAGTCTTGCTGTAAAACCTTTCATTAAAACATGGTAACAAGTGTTCTATATTTAAGAGGCCTATAGAGCAGGTTCTAGATGCCGCGTCTTGAGGTACGAAAACTGGCAGGTGATAAGAGCTACACTGGATAGTGCTTCAACAATCTTGTCGCATTCACGCACGGGGCGTGAAAACGGCCTGCAGTGTTCCGGTCGTTGGCTTTTCCTACGGGACTTTAAGCGGCCTCCGTAGATAGGCAGCGTTTGTGTGTTCGAGGCAGGAGCTGTAAGGCTGCCACTAACCGGCGTATGTTACTCATTATTGCCTCTCCGCGCTAGCCACTCAGCTGGCGTGCAGTGCTTTACTAGTGTCCTTTCCCCTATGGGACTTTAAGACTTAGTTATGTTTTTCGAATCCAGTTGTTATTTTTCCAGATACTTCAGTCTGAATAACCCATTTTTGGCAATTTTGAGGGGCCCTACAATGATGTTTTAAATGTACATGTTGAATTTTCAAACCACAGTGACATAGTTTGAAGTGGGTTGTGTTTACGGAGATCAATAAATATAATGCGTGTTTAGTTGTTTCGGCAAAATAATAATCGCAACTCACTGCAACGCATTTTAAATGCAGGTAGGTAGGTATCTTAAGCGGTGACTCTAATATGTTATTCACGGAAATTGCGTAGTAAAGTCCAGCACGTGCTTTTCTTATTTTGTTTTACGATTACAGTTGGTTGTTTAAACGTGACAGTAGTCTGAAATAGCTGCTTTTAGTTATTGTGAAGTTCCGCTGTAACCAAGTTTGTAAGCATGAGATTATGCAAAAAACAAAACTAGACAAGCATATTTTTAAATATGTTCAATTCCGTAGATAGAGATATCAAACGTAAGTTTATTAGAATCTCTTGATATGACTTTCTCCTAACAGTTTCAACGCAGTTCATGCGCGAGCTGTATACGGCTTTTAAAAACAAATTTTGATATTCTCTTACTTGGAAGATGAAATTTTCACTAATATATTATGTCACCACTTTGTTTCAGTTTACCTGTACACTTGCAGTTCTGTTTCCCAGTCAGCGATTGGACGTTTTCGAAGACGTCTTGGCGTTGCATTCGCATACCAAAGACGCTCGATACCTCAGTCAACCTTGTTCTGTCTAGCACAGTCAAATCAAAGACCACTCTGTAAAAGTGCTCACAGCCAAGAACCAATTAAGAAGTGGAGTAGATGTGAACATAAGGCATTGAAATGAAGAGATGCCTAAATATTTTCGAGATAAGTCCTGGTCACTAGCTTATTAATATACATATGTCCTCACCGGTTAAAAAATAGTTTTCTGTTCGACAACCAATACCGCCGTAGGACCTAAATATATGAATGAATGAAAATATTTTGGTCAGCGCTTAACTTCGAGATTTTTAGCGCTGGTGACGGGTGAAATGAGGTGAGTATGGAACAGTGCCGGAACGAATGGACGGGGGAAACAGGAGATCCTCGAGAAAATCTGCCGAACAATGGTATCGTCCAGTCGCAGGATCTGATTGCTTGTCCAGTTTATTCACGTTTACAGAATGACGTGTGTATTTCGAGTACATAGAAAAGCTATCCGTTATATGTAAATATATACATATGTATGTATATATAGGTATATACATATATATATATATGTATAAATATATGTATGTATATGTATTAATATATGTATATATGTACATATATGTATAAATATTGTTGTGTGTTTGCCTGGCAGCAGACACATTACATTATGCTAGGCGGACAGCCTGAGTCGACCAGTGATGTCATGGGTTTTCGCAACTATTTAGCAGCTCCCGAGAGACGCCATTGGAATTCTCCGATGACGCCAATGCGTATATGTGACTACCAACAGGCACGAGGAGGTAATATCTATTTTTAGATTTCAGGTCATCATGTTTCATCAGCGATTGACGTCACTAAAGGGGCCGTATAAAATAATTGGAACTGCGCAATATGAGTCAGACTTGAAGAGTCTCAGTTTAGTGTTGTGCAGACAGTCAGGAGTCTGGAGTCTTAGTCTTGCAGTCAGTCTTGAAGAGTCTTAGTCAGTCTAGTATTGTGCAGGCAGTCTGGAAGTCTGGAGTCTTAGTGAGTCGTGGAGATTCTGAAGTCTGAAAATAATCAGTATGAGTATGACGTGAGAACCGAGAATGGTGTGAGGCAGCGCCTTTAGGGGCGGGGCGTTGCCACTGGGGCGGCGGTGGGCGTCGTGAGAAGTGACGGGCCGAGAGGAGACACTGGAGGCGGCACAGTGATGAAGTGAACCCAGCGCCTTGGGGGCGGTATCACGATGGCGTCGAGGCTTATGCAACATCGGTGGAGCTGACGAGGTGTGGCGTCTCGAGAATGGCAACACGGCAGCGGTGGTCGGTGTCGAGGCTTAGTAACATCAGCGTCCTGCAGAAAGGACAGACAACACCAAGGTGTTGTGTCGGCACGACTAAGCTGACGAGGTGTGATGTCTCGAGGATGGCAACTCAGCGGCGGTGGTTGGTGTCGAGGTTGTGTGACACCACCGGGCTGAAGTTGGACGAGCAACACTTGCAGTGTTGTGTTGGAGTGCTACAGAGGCGGTGAGCTGTGGAGAACAACACTGCCGGTGTTGTGTCGAGGAGGGCAGTAACTGGCTACTTGAGAAGACTGTCTACCTAGTGATTCAACAGAAGGAGTGCTTCGAGAGTTCGTTTTCGGTCCTGCTCGGAGGAGGGACTAAGCTTGTGCACAGAGGCTGGTGAGGACATCTTGGTGATGTCAGGAAGACGTCTTGGTGACGTCGGAGTCTACTGCGAGGCTTCAGGCACATACCTGACTGAACGTTTACTGTGATTTTCAGTCATTGATTAATGGTAAACATTCTTGTGCTTTTATTGTCAAAGTAAATTAACGTGTCTGTGGCACAGTACTAATTCTGTGCATAACTAATTGTGTAGTGAGAGTTATACCTGATTGCTGTTTTGCGTATTCCGTAGCTTTGTGAACTGTTAAATCCAGCACTTAATTTAACTCTTTTATTTCTAATTATAAGACCTCTTTCCCAAAAGAACTCATGAGAGTTGCCCACATATAAAATTTTTGCTCAACTATATATATATATATATATATATATATATATATATATGTATATATATGTATATTGTATGTCTTTATGTATGCATATATGTATGTATATATACACATATACATGCTGAAACTGTTATAGTAAAATGAAAAACTATTTATATAGCACACAAACCAATATATTTGTACCTTGTAATGTACATTTTAGGCAGTACTGCCCTGTGTTTAGCGAGTCAGGTCTGACTTGTGACGGATACCAACTTATTTTTCTGATTTAACAGCTTAAATTCAAGCAAAATAGATTTATTTAATTACAGATTTCGTTTAGTAAATGCAGACATATTTACGCTTTATCAGAGAGCAAAATGATTTGTAGCGCCTGAAACCATTATAAACGTGCTTGATGGAAACAGTGCATACCATGTAGATGGCAGTTGACAACTACTCTAAAACCATTGTTACTTTACAAATTCTTGAACGGTTATTTTACCTGCGTGGCACACTGTACTTCGAGATCGAACATCTTGGGAAGTAAGTGCTGTATCTGAAAATGCCAAGAATCAAGTAGCTTACTTTTTTTTTAATATTTGAAATATTTTATTCTTTGTTACAGGCCTCCTTGCCATTCACAAATATTAAACATAATGTTCATTGTAAATAAAGCAAAATATGATAGAATTATCGTAGAGAGTAAGTTGACATTTCATTGTACTCAGAATTATGTGTTTAATGTAGTTCAATCGTAATAATTTGTTTAATTTCATTTATTTTTAATTTAATTTTGTATACTAGCCAGAGGCGAAGGGTTGCAGAGAGGAGTATTTTGGATTGTGTTACGGCTATTTAATCCTTCACGCTGACGGAAAGAGAAAGCTGGAAATGTTGGACGAAAGCTAGCCCACAGCCTTGAATTTGTGTGGAAACCAAGGCTCAAGGGGCGAGAAGTAGGTCAGATCAGGTGCGTGGCTTCGCTTAACCCTTGCAGTAAAATTTAATATTAACTTCATTATTAGCTAGTGTAGAGAGTTCAAATTTTATGTTTAGGTTGGTGTGTATGTTAACGTCAAGCTGTATGAATTTTTAAAAGATATATCAAACCGGTGCGGAGAAAAGACCATGTTTAGTTATGTCAGTCGTCCACAGAGCTTGTGATTGGCTGGGAGTAAATGGGGGAGTTTTAGGGAAAGTGCCGCGAGCACGTCGGTTAGGTTTCTTTCGGGGACTCGCAATCCGGACACCACGAGAGGTGGTTCTTTTAGCTAGGCCTAACGTAGCTGTTCACAGACGATGAAATGTATATTGCATTTGCTTGGTCAGAAAAATTGCAATTTATCGAATGAAACGAGGCCGTAGCTCACTAAAACCACAGTAGTAACTCAAGAGCATGAACATTTTATAAAAAATTATAAGAACCGTAAAATTAAAGTTAGTGCACTGGTGAAAGTTCGGAAATTGTGCTGTTATAAATCTACGTCTGAAGCCGTCATACACTTTGCTGCTTATGAGGTGGATCCAATTTTGGATCCTGAAGGGGGCTATGTCTTAAAACATAGCTGCACCCATACCCCAAGTCCAAAATGGGGGGAGGGACCCTCTCCCGGAAAAAAATTTGATTTTAAGGTGCAAATGGGTTCTATTGAAGGCGTTTACAAACTAAAAAAAAAAAAGGATAACAACCTTTAAAAATTTTCAATAATTTTGGAAATAAATTATTATTTTTTTTATTTGAAATCTGTTGAGCTGATGAAAGATGAATTTGGTACATGTTAAGCTTCTGCTTCCACATTGTCGCAACAAACTATCGTGTTGTTATAATTGTGACCTATAACGGTCTAGGAAAAGTATGAGGTAATCTTTAAAATATTTTACTTGGCACTTATTTCGTTTTATATTTATGCTCGGAAGGGGCCATGGCCCCTATGGCAAGGATTTACCCCCCCCCCTCAATGATGCTGACTCGGTCATACCTTTAAACATGAAACGTTGCAGTCTACAGATGTCTCATCGACCCAGGATGTTGAAGTCCCCAGTGTTGCAGATGGCGCAGTAATTATCCTCGTGTTTCAGCGACGCATCGTCTGCGCTGCAAGCTGAGCCTGCAACTCGCCACCAAGCTTCCATAATTCACACGCAGGCGAAGGCATCTCGCGTTTCTCCAGCGTCGCTACGGAGTTTCTTCTCATGCATTAAATAAGTGGCGGGAGGTCGGCTAGAGCAATTCGGATTGCCGCAGGGGGAATGTAAGAGCACTCTGTGCGCCCACTCATCTTCTATGGAGTCTCCTGCTAGTAAGAAATATATATGTAATTGCATTCTTAACTCGGCCGGTGGGGGAAATAAGACGACGCGAACGAAAGGCTGGCGAAGACGAGGAGAAGCGAAGAGTTTGTTCCGCTGAAGAAAAGCCGAAATTCTGGAGACGGAGAATCTAGTGTGATGAAGATTAAGCTTGCTTTCTTCGTCTTGCTTGCAGTCGTCAACTGTTTCCTGCAGACGTTATTTTACGGCAGACCTTTATAGATGCCGTTAAACCTGGCGATAATCTGGGGATTGACAAGAAACCTCCGTTTTACATATATATCCTATCATCATTTGCCTCGGATGTTAACTATAACAGCATTTTTTGGCAACTAAGACACTACGGTGCTTTATGGAGTGGGTATTTTGACGGAAGAAATTCCCTGCTGACTTTAAAATTATTGTTTAAGTTCCTTCTGAATACCTGGGAATGTACCTTTGCCAACAATTGTTTTAAAAGTATTATTTTTGCGTGCCTGTTAGACATATTGATAATTTATTTTAGCTGGCATATACTTATTTTACACGCAACTACTTAATTAACTGCAAGGGTTAAATTTTCATTGTTTTGGATTGTATGCGTACTATTTTTTTAGTAGGTCTACCAGTCCATGTAGTATTATATAACTGATACTTCAAACTCTATATACAATTTTTTTTTATATAAAATGATAATTGCATAGTATCAGTGTTAGCAACCTTTACACTAATTTACGTTCAATAAAATTATTTTATCCACTAGAGGCAACAGAACAGCTAAGCCATAAGGACGAAACCTGTGCGCGTTAAGCACAATTCCGTCTCATTGCCTACCAAAGCACTGAATTAACTCACAGCATTTTTGTTGCAGTGTTTTTTTTCTAAGGAGTAACAAAGCGGTGACTCTATAATTTAATTAGTGGAATGTCTGACGTAAAGCGAATAAAATGCTTTGTAACTATACTAGTTACAGAACTCATGTTAAATAACGCCTCTAACAATTTTGAGTAAACCGTAAAACATACAGCATATAGCAACGAGATATAGCAAGCATGCTGATATAAGTTTAGTATAGCATAATAGTTACATGTAAAACCTCATGTCAAACGTGGAAAATATTTTGCAGCATTCTATTTCAATGCCTTTATCTTTAGATCTGCTTCATGGTTATTGGCAGTGTGCTTTATTCAGATACGTCTTTCACTTGACTGCGCCAATGACAATAAGGTTATTGAGACATCATGCGTCTGTGACTTGCTAGTAGAACGCTAAGACTAGTGAGAATTGAAATATCCAGTTACTAACCATGAAGCACAGCTGCATATGTTTGCACATACAGTAGAGTTGAAACGAAGTGGCGCAGAAGAATTTTCGCTACAAAATCTTGACTCTATCTAAAATATAGCCTACAAATTCTGTGTGTTACATAAGACGTTATTGATTTCCAATGTCATTATTGACTGAATTCGAAATAAAGTGTAATGTTCTATAAGTAGATAATGATAAGTGAAGAGATTGTGGTCAGCTCTTAAAGCCATGTTCCCATGTTCCTACTATTTTGTAGGTAACTTTTTAAAGTTTAAACGAAACGTATATCACCGATATTTTTGACAATTCTGTTTAAAAAACAGTTTTTGCCGTGATAGTTATATTTTTTTTTTCAAGAAGGTAAGGCTAAGTCATCTCGCAAACAGTTCGCTACACCGACTTGAGGAAAATATTTCAGCACCAATCAGAGTGCGGTTAAATGCCATGAGTAAATTAGTTTACTAAATTTTTTTCAGAATATAAATGTTTATTTACTCAAGGGGGCCGATTAAATTAAGTATTTTTATGGGCGCAACGCAAAATTTGTACATGCGTTGCACTCGGCTGCGCAGTAATGGAATTAAATTTTCATACACATGCAATAGAAGTTCCGTTTTACTTGCTCTGCACTTGCGCTGCGCTTCATCGGTGCAAATAACAGGTAGTGATATTAAACCATAGCCCAAGATATACAGGATGTCCACACCGAAATGCCATAATTTCAACGATTTCGCATTGCCACAAAAATACAGATACGGAAATGGTGCAGGCTTATAAAGCACGGTAGAGGTTCCAAGTTTCATGAAAAAAATCACACCACTTCCACATGAGCTCCTTTAGTGACACGGAAGATACTAAGCCGGTACTCAAGTTCCGTCCACGTCCGCGCCAACATGTCTGGCATGATGACAGCAATGGACTCCACAATTCGAGCACGGAGATCCCGAAGGTCTCGCAATGCAGTGGCATAAACCCTGTCCTTCACATAGCCCCACAGAAAAAAAAATATCCAAGGGCGTAATGTCCGGGGAACGTGGAGGCCACTGAACGGGGCCATCTCGTCCAAGCCAATGACCAGGGAATGTGGCGTCAAGAGCACGACGCACATCGAGCGACCAGTGGGGCGGAGCGCCATCTTGTTGAAACCACATATGTGGTTGGAGGTGTTCAACCTGGGGAAACACATACTGCTCCAACATGTCCAGATACGTCGTCCCGGTGACTGTCTTCTCTGCGAAAAAGAATGGTCCGATGACCATATCGCACATGAGGCCACACCAAACGTTAACCTTTGCGCTGTCTCGCAAATTTTCAACTGTGGAATGTGGGTGCTCCGACCCCCAAATGCGAACGTTGTGCCTATTGACGGTTCCCGAGATGTG
>PNEQ01086330.1:0-39708 GCA_003012365.1 Medauroidea extradentata | reverse complement strand
GGGGGGTGCAGGAGTGGACACGAGGAAAGGTGAAAATAAAGGTTAGAGTTGACAGTGTGTACCCTGTGTTGTGCTCAGAGGAGCAAGAGGAATGATGTGGTGTGAGGGACCTTTTCGACAGGGTACAAAAACATGTGTGTAGTATATAATTTTTAATGAAAACATTTTACAAGTTAATCAAAATTATTATATGGGTTATGGCACCACAAGGGTTATGACAACATGGGGATTATGCAAGTAGGTACCTTCAGTACGTTAAGAATGTTGATGTTTGTGAAGTTTGAGTAAGGTTGTTGACCCAGTTTTTCACCTTGTGGGCAAGGTAGAAGTAACTGAAATGTTAAATTTTTAAATAAAACGTGGGTGATGTATAGGTACATAATTAGAAATTTCTTGACATTGGTCAACCCTGAAGTTTATTATGGATTCATGCAGAGGCTTGAGATATAGTTTATGTTAATGTAAACGAATATTGAAGTTGGGGTAATATGAACAAGTAGAGGTTAATTATGCAGACATTAATAAAGCAGTGGAGAAAATAACAATTATTATTTGAGATATTAAGTTGGAAAATTATTAACTTACCTGTACTTGAGGTGTAGCAGCAGTATAAACAAATGTTGTGGTTAAGTTTCAGAGGTGAAGTTTGATGAATATAGGGCATTATAGATAATTATTGTAACCGGAAGAGGTCAAGGGAGTTAATGTTTGAAGTTGAGGTTAGAAACTGCTTAATATAATTGTGGTTTTGATTAAATTAATGAAATGTAAAGGGGAGTGCTGCAAAGGAGTAGTGGAAGGAGGAATTGGTTGTAGTGGGATAGGGTGTGTGAATGGAGGTATGAATCATGTGTTGAGTAAGAAGCGTCGACGTTGTGAGGTTATGTTATGGTGATTTGGGAGCCTTCGTCGTGGAGCAAATAAGGTTGGCCCTGTATTGAGGAAGTTGTTGATGGTGTTGAAGTAGGCCTCGTCGTGGTTCAAATAGGCATATATTTGTTGTTTTATTGTGGTTGTGGCCTCGTCGTGGTGCAAATAGGCAGGTATTTGTTTTATAATTGGTGAAAGGGTGCCTCGTCGTGGTGCAAATACGTACGCTATAAGTAATTATAGAGTATAATGTTGCTGTATGAATTTGTGAAGTAGTAGTGGTGTTTGAGTGGTAAGATGTTATGGTGCAGCCTCCCAGTACAAGAGAAGTTTAATGAGTAATAGATAATTATATGCTTTGTTTTGGAATTTTGTTACAAACAACTTAATGCTTTCAAGTGTAATGAAGTTGATAATGTGAAGTGAAAATTTGGGTGCTGATATAAATCAATTGTATCTTCAATTTATTTATTTTTTTTTTTTTTTGGAAATTTGTGATTGTGAATATTGGGCATTTGAACGAGGAAAACAACGGTATTAGTGGTAAAGTCGTTTGGTATTATTAATGTTTTTCTCAGGGTTGATCGTAATAAGCAGTTGAAATATTAATGGTATCGGTTGAATTTGTTATGAGAGGTGTACCTTGGTAGTTAATTACCTTTGTAAAAGTGTATGCTAATCTGGCTTTTGATTGCTCTTGGAATGTCTTAATCTTGTTTTGTATTGGTGTGGTGTCATAAAGTATGCCTAGACATCGTAAAATTGAAGCTTAAATTTTCTATTTTTTTTTTTGTTAAATGTATTGGGTACAACAAATGTTTAGTGAAGAAGGAATATACATACATACTTACAAGTGAGATGTGACCGTTGTAGAGTTGAGGTGACAACAGAGATAGAATAGCATTGTATTGTAACATTTTGCTATCACTATATTATTTTGAACCTTGAAAACACCACCAAGAAAATACCACACTTGTATTTGATACACAAGCTAATTTACTAGGGACTTTGCTACTCTTGTTTTTTTTGTGAATTGCTGTTTGGAGTTGTGTAATAAATTACATTAATGATGATATTTGTTTTTTATAAGTTGAATTAATATTATGGTTTCAAGTGAATTAAATTCCATTTAAAGTGATCATGACTGAGCATGATAGTGTTGTAACGTGTTTATTTATGAATTTGTTGAATATTGTGAAAATGGATCGAATTACAGAAGTCGCATCATGTAGAATCATAAAAGATAAATAACAATGAGTGCCATAACATATTCATGAATTTGCTGCAACTTTTCAGTTTATACTGCTCGACTTGTAGCAACAGGCTAGGTCACCCAAGGGTTTATTTGATGTGTTTTGGTGTGGCAAAAGAAAAATGAGAAAAATGTTTGTTGTAAAAGCTTGGTCTGTTTATATTTTTTGTGTTGTTTACCATCTCGTGGCCGTTGATGGCTGTTAACTTGATGTAAAAGGGAAGTGCTGTAAAAGGAAGGGTGTTATGCAGAGAAGGGTTATGTGAAGAATTTGTTTTATTATGTGGTGATGTAATTGTTGATTTTTGGGCACCTTCGTCGTTGGTCCATTGGGGTGTACCCAGTGTTTAGGTCATTCTCGTCGTTGTTCCAAAGGAATGTACCATATTTTTGGGGAGTGGTAAGTTGAGGGTTCAGACTTCCTGTAATCAACTAAACTTTACAAAGCCAACCAAGTGTACAGGATGTGATGTATTAGTAGTAAGAAAAGTAATGGATTGCAAATTATTTTAATTTTTTTTGTTACATTGAAATTAAGGGTGCAACAACAGTGGGCTGCCACAAGCCAATGCATAAATTCAAAAGGTATATTTTTCAATTGATTTTTTTTATTGTCTACATTATATATTATATTATATACTATGGTGCTAAATAAATGTTTCATGCTCAGTAGTGAAGTAAAGGAAAATAATTAATCTATACTGGATTTGGATAAATTTTTAAGTGTGGTGGTGTTTTAGAGGTTAGGAAAACAGCAAGTTTGTAATCATGTACAGCGGGCTAGTAAGAGTGATTTGCCCAAGTGCCCATGTGTATTCATTGGTGTAGTATAGTTTATGTAACTCAAGTAATCATTGTATTAATTAATAATTGTGATGTAGCTTATGTAAAACATTGGTATGCATATAGAACCATAATTGTGATGAGCTGTTGTACGAGGGGTGTACTTAACACTTATGGTTTGTCCCTTGGGTAAAGCCATTGCGTGTTAAGTGGGGGGTTGTGACGTGCACTGGCACGTAGCACCTACTTGGCCTCTTATCATACAGTAATTTCAATTTTTTTTGTCTTAATTAATGTTTTTTTTTCTTTGTTGTTAATAACAAATCAAGTAGGCCAACTTAACCAGGTATAAGGATGTATACGGCGGGATCCAACATATTAATTGGGGATGCGAATAGAGAAATTTACATTAAAATTTTCTTTTTAATTTTAAATTTAACTTTAAAGCAAGAGAAAAGTATTTAAGTTTACATGTTAATGTTATCGGATTTATATCGTGTTTGGATTCATTTTAAAGCTAATTTAATTTCAAGCAACTTTTCTAAGTAAACTTTTCTGATATTTTGCCTTGTTTGGATTATTTAAATTTCAAGTGGCTTATTAGCTTGCTTCTTCTGGAATAGGATTTATGTGGCAGGCTAGTCGTAGTTCTCTTGCTTGGAAGCACGTACAGAGAAGTGCTGGCTTTTAAAATTTTAAATAATCTCGGAGCTAGCCAGTGCTTAGATAGGTTTATCTGGCAGGCAGGTCAGAGTTCACTCGGTTGGAGGCACGAACAGGGACGTGCTGGAATGCGGGGACTCTGCAGGGCGTTTCTCGATCAACGTGGGTGGTAGTGTCGTGTGCAACAACACTAAAAAGGTGGTGATCCGGGACAGATTGAGGACGCTGCACATCCCCAATTAATAAACTAATGAATATTTAGCTGGTTGTATGGAGTAAAATGCTTTGTAAATTTATCAGTATCTATGTTACGTACAATTTTTAGGTTATAAATGTCAATCAGCTTTTTAGGCAAGTTGGATCCTGATGTATCCCTCCGCCGCTTGGCCGAGTAAGTCCGGGTGTTCGCCCAGGTCAGGCAGTCGTCGTACATCGGAGCTCGTGACCGGTTGCCGGGAGATGGCCGGCTGAATGTTTTGTTTAGTTGGGGCGTCATGGCGGAAGGAGGAAGACGGGGCAGAGGGGTTGTGAAGCCTAGAGGGCGGATTCGGGAGTAAAGTGGGCGGTATTGCCTGCGATGCTTTGTTGTTCATAATTTTTCTTTAACTAGTTCGGATATCTGAGTAGGTAGGTGCACTGAACAGATGCACTGAACAGATGCACAAGTGGATATTACGTTTTGTTAATTTACTAGTCAGTCGGGAATTGTAGCATTGTGTATTCTGTAGTTTTTTTTTTTTGTGTTGCTGGTTGAGCAAACCCAGGCATATCACATTTGCAGAAAGACCTGGACAAACACTCTAGACTACGTCAAGTTAAGCACTGGTATCACCCTTTAATGTTTACGTTTCGAAGTTGAAAAGGTTACTGGAATGAATTTAAGTGGTTAAGCAGTGAGTGTTCGATGTACAAGTGAACCATTAAATAAAAAAAACTAAACGGAAACCTTTTTTTTTCTCTTTTTTTTTTATTATATATGCCCACTTAAATGTTTTCTCTCTAAGCGGACACCGTTCGAAATACCTCAGGCTATCCGGGCATGTAAAACAAAAGAGAAGTATTTCTAATTTCTAAAGGACTTGTCACAGTCATCGCTTGCCGAAATCAGCTGCCGCCGGTAATGGAAGGTAGCTGCAAGCTTATAAACAGCACAACAGACGAGCAGAGAGAGAGTGTGCACCGAAACATTCTGCCGCCCCGAATAGGGACATCATAACCTCCAAAATAAGCATCTAGATAGCCACGACGACACAAACGGAACGGGAGCGGACCCGTTACATTCTGCGCACTGCAATCACTATTTTACCAAAACAACATTCTTTGGAGCAAACCTTTGCGAAATCAAAGTGGTTGGTTTCTTGCTCCTTTCAAAATAAAAGCATGACATTGGTTCTGTTTTCAGAATTCAAATATCTCACATTTAATTTTATTGAAAAACCACTCGAATAGCTTCAGTTTAAAGTTATAATTACTTAAATGTTAAAATTGAGGCCCATTTAACTACGGAATTACGTAGCATTTGAACTTTTGTAACGTTTAGCTTACAGATGCAAAGGATTATTAAATTGTTACGTCGTACATATTTATATAATTTTAGTTTTCTTAATAGGGATACGTTTTTGTAATGCGCTTATAGGATTTGTAGTTATTAAAATTGATTGTGAACATTTATTT
The DNA here is from genome assembly GCA_003012365.1 of Medauroidea extradentata. Classification (NCBI taxonomy): domain Eukaryota; kingdom Metazoa; phylum Arthropoda; class Insecta; order Phasmatodea; family Phasmatidae; genus Medauroidea; species Medauroidea extradentata. The sequence goes on along the minus strand of PNEQ01086330.1, from coordinate 34,466 downwards.
TGAACATTTAATTATGCAATATTACGTAAACTATTTAAATACTAAAAATTAAACAAAGTTTTTACCGCATACTGCTGTAATGTTCTATATAACTTAAATCTACAAAGAATCTATTCCAAAGACTTGCACTCTCAAAATAATACGGATGGCAGAAAACAGCAGTTTTATCTACATAATATATATTGTACGCTTGTCACAGATCTCTTTGTGCTATTTTTTATTCAATAGTAAACTAAGCATGATATGCATTTGCAGCAATATTTTTTTTGTTTATGAGGGCCTCTTATTTAAAAAAATATATATCATACGCTACAATGTTCACTATACTCATGGCAAATCTAGTTCTTATTAATGAAAGGAAACTGCTCTGTTATGTTAATGTTTTAAGGTTGGTTTCTTTAAATGCTAATGATCTTGTTAGCATAAACTAGTTTAAGGATGTTATTTAAATAGTTTTCAGTATATTTTTATTATTTTGAGTAAACAAAACACTCAAGTCTTTTTTCACAATTGTAAAATTTATTACCTCCTTTACGTATTATGGAAGGTCATAAATCACATTATAAAAGAATATACATCATTTTCATGCATAGGGTATATTCCACAAAGAGTGTGTCAGTCTTTTGTAACCATCCTAACGACATACATCTCATGTAATATGAATAAAAGTATGCGATCTTAAGTTTGATAAGAGATTATATCAAACAAGTTGATAATAATTTCATAACCAAGTAATTACTAGTCTTACACACATGTGATATCACATTACTTACAAAAATTATTGGTACACTTCAGCGACTTCGCTACAGTTATAGCTGATACAAGATATAGGATGGAATCAATTAGATATGTTCATAATAATCGCCTGCCACTTGCCTACTGCTACCCAAGAGCATACTTCATTGATATTGGTTGCTGAATTTTAAACAACGTAATAGTGTCTAATGTCAACATTTTGTTACGTATTGTTTTGACATGAAGGCAAGGGTAAACTGTGGACGCTTCCAACATCTTTGTAAGTTTTTCCTATTAAAAATAATATTATATTCTTTGCATCATCTTTGAAATATTAATGAAATGCAGTAAACCCTCGATGTAATGACATCGCTCGGTGGCAGGAAATTGTGACATTATATCGCCGATGCTGTTAGTCCCGAAGCAACTAAATTTAACCCCTCTCCCCTCAAATTTTAAAAATTTAAGTGTTTTTTTTAAATGTATGTAGAAAAATTACAGACCTAAAAAAAGTTTTAATTGAAATTATAATTTAGTACGATGAATAGGTGTCTTCCAAATAAAATGGTACTCCGGCCACAATCCCCTACCTGAAGTGCGTGGCAGAGCGGCGTGCTCTGTCTGGTTGTATATGATGGGTGAGGGGAGTGGACGGGCCGCTGTCCTTGGCGTGCCTCCGGGCAGTTTGTACGTGCATGATTCATCCTGCTTGTCTCGCGCGAAGCACATTCAGACCTCTAAAGAACAACTCGTATTATTAACGTGAATGTTTACGGCAACGATTTTTAAACCTTTCAGTACAACAGTTGAGTCTTTTTTTTTATTGTGCAAGAACTGTTACAGCCTGTCGCCATTAAAAGAATTTACGCAATACTAATAAAAGTGTGTATTAAAGAACAAACATTTAAAAATAAAGTCTGTATTTTTTAAAATTTTGGAACGCCTATTATGAACGCGAATTTAGAGCCACTCAAAAGGGCAAAAACTGACTTTTCAAGGTGCTATCACGTATAAAATAACGACTGAATTACTCGTCGCCAAAAGTTGTAGGCCTTTTGGAAAAATCACGAAACTTTGCACAATGCACCAGTTTAGTGCTCTGTACTGCGAATAGAGACAAAATGACTCGTGGCGCGCTGGCTGCATTCGCTCTTATTGCTCCACTGTCGAGCGAGCATAAAAGAAAAACCTTATCAGCCCACATGCCGCACACGGCGATGGGACTGTTGTATTTGCATCGTAGGCAGTTTTTATGCCACAGCGCTTTCAGAGCCACAAAACGAGCGATCAATAATACAGCGGAAGTTGTCAAGGTGAAGCCGAGCTCAATTCTGCAGCTAGAGAAAAAGAGATGAGCTAACGCTGGATTTTTTTCTTTTACGGACTGCTGGTCCTCTTTTTTTTTTTTTGTCGTGTTGTAATGATGGTGGAAAAAAAACATGTCTCTTGAACCCACATCCCCCTGGGCTATCACAAGACACGGAAACATGGGAGAGAGTCGCGGAGTGGGAGAGGAGAAACAAACATGTGGCTCTGCTTTGTGGCGAGACGAGACACAAGAAGATGGTAGTTGCACGTGAGTATCAGGCAGTCGGCAGTTCCTGCGCACGCACATAAGCACAATCTGCCTTGTTCTTGGGGAAGGGGGCGGAGGTGAATGATTATTGGCTGGCGTGGTCAGTCAGGAGGAATGTTATCTATGTTTAGTGGCATGTTTCTTACAGCACAGCACTCACAAAGGAAATTGCAACACACATGATTTTCCTTAAATTTAAAATTTTTTGACTCAAATTTTTCACGGTACCTCAAAAAAGGTTGTAAATTACCATTGCTGTGCCACGTCGCATATAGAACTGCATAGCTGAGATAAGGATACGTGGAGGAGTGTGAAAGGGAAGTTCAGGCAGGTGGGGCGTGGAGAAGTGAGGGGGAGCATTAGGAGATACGGCAGCGTTAGTCAACACATCTCACATATGTTGGTGTTGCGCTGGCGGCCTTGGCACCCGGTGCGTGCTTCAGTTATATTCCAGCCAAAGTTTGTAGCATTTTTAAACAGTTTTTTTTTTGTTTCACAACTGCGTACTACAAGGTGGCCACTCAATGGGGAAATCGGGAAATACGTGAAATAACCGTGAATTTTTGTAAGCACCGGGAATACCTTGAAAAACCCAAGAATTTTCGTAACTAGTCGGGAACGTGCATGTGCTGGATTATTTATTATGAAACGAGTACATATTAGCAGTAAGTAGCCTTAGATTTGTAATACATGTATTGTATAAACGTTTTAAATAAGTATACTAATGTAGTGATGTTTGTAATGACTCATTATGACGACGAGGAAGGAGTGTTTTCAATCGTCTACTGCAAAAAAAGTGACGAAGCCTAAACTTTACCAAATGCGGCGATGCGCAGTTGGCACACGCGCACAGCACCGATAAATATTTCTCCCAGCATGCATTGCATTCCAGCGATTGTTTTTGTTTCTTTGTTCGCGCGCACGGTAATGGTAATAAGTTGGTTGTGCATTTCTAGTGCTCGAACAAGGTTATGTGATTTTCTATGCAAGTAATGTGTGCTAGATGTTGAAATGTGACATTTAGAAGTTAAAACGCGTAGATTTGTATCTTTATTTGTTCTAGTATTGTTGTGCGTAGCCCAAGTCCATTCTTACGTATACGAGAATTGTTTACTATTAATCACTGTAATGAATAATCTTATTTGAGTTTGATGTTATTTACGTGAACAGCAGCAAAGGTTTGTTGAAACAAATATTGCTTTACGACGTAAACATCACGTTTCTGAACAACAGTAAGGTTATGTAATCTTCAGAAGTGTGTTATTAACATGCCAAAGTGTTCCGTTACGACGTACAGTGACAAATACAAAGATGAATTTGAGTGGGTGGAAAGGGACCACAAGTATAGTACAAATGCATTGTTCAAGTTATGTAATGTGAAAATCAATATTAGCAGTATGGGTAGAACTGCCCTTGTTAGTCACGCCAAAGGTTCAAAGCACACATTTTTGGAATCAAATATTGATATTGATATTGATAAAAGGCTTATCCATTCGTGCCGGAATGCTCATGCAAAATATGTAGAACTCTCTGAAACGAAACGAAAAAATAAACATGAAAAGTCAATTGCTATCCAAGAAAAGAAAAGGAAGTCTTTAGAAATCAAGAAATTGGAAGCGAAGAAGGCTAAACTGCTTGCAGAAGCATCAAATGCAGCTGCATTAATTGAAGAGGAAATTTCAATTAAAAGAATGTAACTAGTAAGTTGGCCATTTCCTATCATTTTCTAAGAGTGTATGTGCTTAATGTATTGTTTGCCTATGTAGTTAAATAATTTGACGGTATGAAAAATACGTTACAGCTATTGTTTGTTGTAATCGATGATTTTCAAGTTTATGACCATTCAATTTGTGTTTTGAGAAAAACCTGGAAAAAACCAGGAATTTCAAAATGTCAAATGGGTGGCCACCCTGAATTACTAATTTATGATAACTGCATTATGTTATTGTTGATATGTACCCATAATTATTTTTATTAACGTTTTACAGCAATTTTTTTCACTTTGCTTAGCTTTGATAAATTTTTAAAACATTATTTTTCCACGGTTCTTGGAAATTATATTGTTCGATCGCAGATGTTGTTAGATCCGATGTCTTTAGATGGGGGGTTTACTGTATGTGAAGAATTTGTGCAATGGGAATATCACAGGTTGTTAGCCTGGCGAGTGAGTGCTAGTCACTCTCCAGCTGAACTTATGAGAATGTCCTGCACACAAAATAGTACTTTTGTTGGTTTCTAAATTTGTAAGTTCTATGATATAATTAGGATGTCAGGGCCAATCACTATGGCCCTGAAAAATTCACATTTTCTTTCAGACACAAGCTAGAATTCCTGCAACTACACGTTCGTGTCACTTTCGCAATTGGCCCTTGACTTATTTGACACCTTCTAAATATTGCTGAGTAAAAAAAAAATTAACTAATCACTTGCCCATTTTACCAAGGAAGCGAGCAGCTAATGAGCAGCTGTTGTCTGCTTGAGAAATATACATTCTTGGAGGCTAGCCTACTGGTCAGTGAACCCGCAAATTTTTCCGAGCTCTGCCAATCACTTGTTTAGCGTTCGTAATAACACTTTGGTGTAGTAATAACTGAATTGAAATCTGCATTTACTAAGCCATCGCCAATGAGGAAATCATAAGTGAAAAATAAATAATTTTTACGGTAATCTCTGTAAATAGTGATTAATAGTTACAACACTGTAATTAACATCAGTTCCTGCGAACAGAAAAAATTACTAATTCCTTACCACTTTAATAAATGTAACTGTATTATGAATTTTACATGGAGTGTAATTAGTGATCTGGTAGTAGATATTCATTCTTTGGCTTGATAAAAAATAGTCACCAGTTTTAGTAAATCAAAATCTGGTCAAGTGACCACTTTGTCTACGATACAACATCGATTGAGAAAATGTATTTCTTATTTCACAAAAAAATTTAAAGGAGTTCTGTACAATTATTGGTAGAGTTGTTGGAAGAAATACACTGTCGCAGAGCGGCTCACCCCTTATGTCCTAACCACTGCTAGAAACTTCAAAACCAAATTGTGTCAACACACAGGTCAGACTTTGTGCAAAGTGGTCTGACAAGTTACCCTCACTCTTCCCTTCAAGGACCAAGCCCTCCACTCCTTTCACTCATGCCATATGAGAGCTGAGGCAGACAGCACAGCTGTAGGGACTACGTAGTACCAAAGTTTATCACCACTGCTGTTCCAATACGCTGAGCGCTGTTATCGCTTGGAGGGGAGAGCAGCATAGACCCCACTTTCAACAGTGCCCAGAGGCGAGTGTGAGATATTCTGAACCGTAGTGACTACTATAGCATGTTCACGCATTCTGTGATGCGTTCCACGTGTTCGTGGAAGGTATGCGAGCCACTTTTGACCTATCAAATTGAAATTACCGACATGTCAATCTGAAAGCGCCTTGGAACAGCTTTAAGGAAAAATTGCCATAGAAATATTCAATAGCTGCATTTGGATTGCACTTACAGCATGCGTCTGCTAAGTTACTTCTCACACGGCTCCCAAGTTAGGCAGCGTGTGCAACACCTACATATGTGAGGAGTACACTGCTCACTCTACATTGTTCTCCCTCCTGGTTCTCAACAAACAGTAAAAAAATTAGCATGTAAAAATAAAATAAAACAAGATAATAGCGATTAAGTAAAGAAGACAAAATTACATAAATAAAGTCATTGTGAAAACTTATTAAATTAACATATGTTCATGAGATCATAATGTAAAAGTAATGCAAAGAAATTAATGCTATAAACTAATTAGAAATATGTTTGTGAGTCCATAGCATTGAAATAATGCCAAGTACAACTCGAAACTACAGGAATAAAATAAAGTGAAGATGAGAGCAGTAAAATTTAATTAAAAATTTGTTTGTTATATGTGAGTCCACTGTGTTTAATATATTCATTGCTCAATAGACTTCATAATTAATTAATTTATGACTGGAACCTAGCCAGTTTTTGAACCTTGTATTAGGTGATAATGCACTCCACAACTTATTCTGATTTCGAGCTAGTGATTCGCTATGATCACAACACCTTCACACCAATCTAACAAAACCCACCTGCCGTTACCAAACCATAGTGACCTCATACTGCATATCTTATTCCTAAGGCATCCGCCATCTATAACTCAATCAGAATACTAACTGTAATTATCAGGGTTTTTACCGTCCTGCAAAGTCCTGGAACTTTGACCATACCCTTTAAAGGCCTTGAAAAATCCTTGTTTTAATACAGTCCTTGAAAAGGCCTTGAATTTTTGGGTTTACTTAGCTAATATTCTAGCTACTTTCCTAATATTAAATTCCTTTTTCAGAAATATGAAACCATATTGTCTACGCATTATTTTTGTAACATAATTTTCCTGATGATAACAGATGTTTTACAGTGTCTGTGAAATTGAAACACTTTCTGGCATACCACAGTATAGTCTGTCTCGTGTAAGAATTCCAATTTTTGACAGTTGTATTGGCATTTCTTTTTACAGCTGTTTCCATGAAATAAGCTGTGTTGTCCTCTGACGCAAGTGACTTTTGCACAAACAAACTCAGCTGGCTCTCAAACTGTCCAGTTTATCCAAATTTTAAAGTATTTTCCTGTAGAAATTTGTACACATGATAGTCTTCTGAACTGTCAAAAAATTGAATTCTTATGTGAGACAGACTATACGTTAGGTTACGCATAGGTTTTTTTTATATGATTGCAACAATTAGTAATTTGCTTCTGGTAGGGTTTAATGGCAAAGTTTTTTTTGTGAAGAGAAAGTGTGCAAAAAAAGAAACTTAAGAGCTTTGAAAAGGAAAAGTAGCCCATACAAAATGCAGTATTTTCGAGAGTATTAAAATATAAGTACATGTCAGGTGTGAGAGAAGCTAGTGTGCAGTGCATGCTGCAAAGCAGAATGTCACGCACGTTTTTCAAGTCAAAGTTGCTAGACCACTTCAGAAGCAATGTTATCTACTAACGATCTTGCAATGTACGTAGTGTAATTGGTGACTCACAATATTTCACTTTGCTTACTTATTTTTTATTTATTCAGTTATAGTATGTAATTTGTGATATTTTAATACCTTGAATTGGGAATAAAATACTCTAATGTGTATTAATACTTAAGCAGGAGCATGGCATCAGCCATATTTGTTTACATTAGAACCGGTAACAGACAGAATTTTTTTGATAATGAAATGTTTTTTTTAAAAGTACTTATTTTGGAATTCAGTGTAATTTATTTTCATGAAACTTTTTAAGAAATGTGAAGGAGTTTTATTAAATATGAAGGTATTAATTTTAAATGAAATTGAAAATTTCTGGTCATTTACAATTGGTGAACTTTATATCTCGGTTGAGTTGGGGGTGGGGGGGGAGGAAACCGTAGTACAAATGTTGCAAATAAAACCTTAAACATTTAAATACAAATGTGGCGTATCGAATGTAATTTACTGCTGTCCTTGAAATATTGGTTGACAGTCCTTAAAAAGTCCTAGAAAGTCCTTGAATTTTAATTTTATGTTGCTGTAAGAACCCTTGAATTATAACCATATTATTGACATATCAGAAAAATAGTTAAATGTAGCCACAATCTTTTTATTTCTCTGCTCAACAAGTAATACTTCTTTACTCTCCCTATCTTTTTGCGACATCTTTTAACCATCTTCAACTTTCTTTAACGGCTAAAGTTATATGGTACCTCCCTCGCCTGGCCAATTGGAATTCACAGTTAATTGGGAATACTTAATGGAATACGTTAACAAACCTGACACAGATAGGTAATCAAATGTCTTAGTTGCACGAGTCTGGAAAATATTATGGCAGTAAATTTTTTTATTACAAGTAAATTGTTTCTCTCGATAATATTTACTTTTCTTGTGAACAGCATTGAGATGTGCGAGATTTAAAAGACCCCACCCACCCCTTGAGTTATTGGCCAATCACTGGTGCCTTGAACTCGCGTATTGGCTAATGACGTTGCTACAACTAGTGGCACAGCCAGAAACACTACATCTGCAGAGATTTCATCGCAAATTGCAAGCTACTGGCTGCAACTTTTAATTTTAAGGAACTTATTTATTTCATGCCAACCATGTCACATTGTACACAATATATTGCATACATAAACTATATTTTTATCTTTAATAGCAGACTCTTCTTGTAACTTAAACTGCAAAGTCCGCCATGATTTCTCAGATGGTGCTATAGTTAAGGTTTGATTCTGAGTAAGTTAAATTTTATTGCTGCGCAAAGGAATTACTGTACACATTCATGCTCTTCTGAGTTCCAGCCATGCTAGTTTTTACCACACACTTTATTAAACATAATTTTTTGACTTTTATGTATGTTACTGTTGTTTGTTACATACAGTAAAATGTACAGTATCATGATGTTGCAGGGACATCAATAGAGTGGTTCACTTTTTTACTGCGCAAAAGGACTGCTCTTATTATTTATGTTTTTTTCTAACTATACAGATGCAAAGAAAGAGAGTATGCTACCATTAAATTAAACATACATAAAAAATATGATAAAGAATAGCAATTTTCCGTATTGATGTAGGGCTGAAGAGGATAATTTTGTGTTTGCACCAAGAAGGAAAATAAGTTTGACCATTGCCAAGCAGGTGAGTTGTAACATAGGCATACCGGCCAACTGTCACAATTTACGCGTGAGGCTCACGATTTTTTGTTATTGCTCACGCCCGCACGAATTTACGTAAAATCCTCATGATTATTTTCGACTTTAGTAACTTCGATCAATCATTTATAAGTTTTCTTGATGCGCGTGGCGATAGATCGATTACTCGCCTAGAGTGTGACCGGTCGTATCTTCTCGTTACTGTTGGCGTTTCGTGCACATTTGTTTTCGGCTTTGAGCAATCGATACAAACAATTGCCGTGTGTTAGTATTTTTTTCAACTTCTACTAGGGAACTCTTTGTTTTTGGTGTTAATGTGATGTTTTTCGCTTCGTGCTGCGCGGGATTGCAGAGGTTAGGTTATGTGATGAATTCTCTGTACACTTCACAGCTTACAATGACTGAACGGACCAGTAGCAAGAAGCATTACAAAACAACATTTGACCAGGCCTATTCTAAAGAGTTTCCTCATATTATCGCATCCCGGAAAGGAAACAGCTTTGCGTTTTGTGTCGCGTGTCGGTGTGATTTTTTGCTTGCGCATGCGGGCCGAAACGACGTGTTAAAACATTCTCAAAGTAAAAAACATCTCGATAATGTGAAATGCATAGATTCCAACAAAAAATTGAGTTTTGCAAGTGATGTTGGCGATGATCGTGTTACTCGTGCAGAATGTCTGTTTACATCGTTTATTGTGGAACACAATTTGCCTTTGAGTTGTGCCGACCATACCGGTCAATTGTTTAGAAGAATGTTCCCTGACAGCGACGTCGCAGAAAATACAGCTGCGCGAGAACAAAAACTACTGCCATTGTTGGTGAAATGGAGTCCAAAGCTCATGCATCGGCTGTCCAAATTTTAAAACATGTTCCGTTTTCAGTTTCTACTGATGGTAGCAATCAGGGGGGTGCTAAACTCTATCCGATTGTGGTTAACCTTTTATAATCAAGAACTATTGAAAATTGAAATTCGTTTGCTGTCTGTACCAGCTTTGCAAGGGGATTCAACTGGATTAAATATTGGCAACCTTCTTCTTCAGAACATAAAAAAAAAATGGAATTCCTTATTCTAACTGTTTAGCTCTAGGTGCTGATAATGCCCCTGTGATGGTAGGGCAGAAAAGTGGAGTGGCCAGTGTTATGAAACAAGAAATTCCTAATTTAGTTTTGATTTGATGTCCATGTCATCTTGTAAATTTAGCAGCAGAAAAAACTGCTGCTTTTCTTCCAGCGAAGGTGGATGAAATGCTGGTGGATATTTTTTATTATTTAGTGAAAAGTGAGAAGCGGAAAGACAGAGTAAGAGAGTTCCAGAAGCTACACGATACAGATACAAAGAAGATTCTAAAGCATGTATGCACACGCTGGTTGTCATTGGGTAAGTGTTTAAGTAGGTTGCTTGAACAATGGCAGCCTTTGACTAGTTTTTTCATGGAAGAAACTAAGCCTACGCACAGTAGCGAGAGAACTGAGTTTCTACAGAGCTTTCGTATTCCTAAGTTGAAAGATAACCAGTGTGTCGTCCAGAATTCTGAATCTGATGTAGGTGTACAAGAAAGTGTTCATGCAAATAATAAGACTACGTCAACAAAAAAGTGTCAACTAGAATTTGTTGTCAGTAATGTGAAGAAATCAAAGACAAAAGATGTGAAAATGCTCAAACCAGATGAGAAAAATACAAATACCAGTTATTTGAAGAAATCAATGTCAAAAGATGTGAAAACATTCAACTCGGAGGAGAAAGATCACAAGCATCCTGTCAGGAAGAGTGAAAAAGAGTTTTTATCTCGTGAAGAGAGGATTTTTATGTTCCTGTCGTGTGATCTGAACAAATTGTTTTGTTTGTTTCTTCAAAATGCTATTCCTGTTTTTGAAAAAACAAACATTCTTTTGCAGTCTGCTGAACCTCATATTCATGTTTTGAGGTCAGTTTTGTTGGATTTATTTAGAAATCTAATTTCCAGATTTGTTATCGCGTCAACAGTCAATCCAGCATGTGTGTTAGATGTTGACTACCACAACAAAAATAATCAGAAAGCTGATAGGGATTTGGTGATTGTCATTGCAACTTGCAGGTCACTGGAAAAACTTCATCAAAAACAGAAAGATGTTTTATTCTTCTGTTAGGAAATACTTTAAAGCAGCTTGTGATTACATGTTGTACAAATTTCCGTTGAAGAGTGATGTGTTGTTACATGCTGAAGTGGCAGATATTAGTTCAATTAGTACAGCTTCATTTTCAAGCTTGAAGTATTTCATAGAAAAATTTCCCTGCACCTTGTCTAATGATGTACTGAATTTGGATTCAGAGATAGACATACTGGAAACACAGTTTTGCTCTTTCCAAATAGAAGACATTACAGAAGAAATGTCGAAACATTCTAGAATGGACACTAAGTGGTCAGTAATTGGTCAAATGGTAAATGCAGATGGTACTTTGAAGTACGACAAACTTGCTCGAGCAATGCTTGCAATTCTTTCCATTCCGCATAGCAATGCGGAGTGTGAAAGAATATTTTCCCAAGTAAAGAAAAATAGAACTCATTTAGGTCTTCAATGTCAGATGCTGTGTTAGAAAAGCTGATCAAACTGAAGTCCTCCCAGAGTGGGCTATGTTATGAGCAAGAATATGATTAAGTTTTTTTTAAAAGGGTTAAATCTGCAACTTTTAATTCATTACATAACTAAAATTTGAATGGAGTGTTTGGGGCCATTTGATAATTTGCTACTTTAATTTAGTTTTGGTTTAAAATATAATTAGTGTGTATGTTCAACTAAACAGTTTTTGAAACTGTATAAAATTTTTGCAACTCATGTGAATGTAGGATAGGCCTAAATTTTTGCAACTTTAGTGAATGTATAGGCTTATATGTGAAGTAAGTCTGACATGAACAAAACTGAAGTTCTTCTGAGTGACTGTATGTAAAGAGTCTTTATATAATCTACCTGGACAAAAACTAGTAGCCTACACAATGGTGGGAATATTGCCTACATAATGTACAGGTAAGTTAAGCAGTTTAATTTTCGTGATTGGCTGTAACTATAAAATGTATTTTACGTGTATTGGAGCATTTACATTTTCTGGGATGTGTAAAATGTACTCTAGCTAATGCCCCTAACCTGTAATAGTAAACTCAATTTTAATCATAAAATATTTTCAAAAAAGAAATATTTATACAGTCTGTATATAATATTATTGATAGCACCATTTTGCACCTAGAAATCCAAATTTTCCCGGGGGAGGACCCCCCCTGACCCCCCTCTTTGTTAGCCGGTAATAAGTATAACTCCTATAAAAAATCTCAAGATTTTTTAACATTCAAGGTTGGCATGTATGCATATGTAACTGGGGGTGGAAAGGAGGAGCGAGTTACAGAGGATTTGAGAAGAGAATTTTTAGATATCTGTACAGAAAATATCTGCAAGTGTGACGCTTGGAGGATATGACATCTACGTGAAGTAAACCATTTCTGTGTCCCCCCCCCCCCCCTAAAATGACTATTTCGAGACAGACCATAGACAAATTATTGTGGGCAGGATTAATCTATCGAAATCTGATTCTTGGCACAAAGATTTTTGGTTTCTTAGCCAGTGGGTTTATGTTATTAATTGGAGGCGAACCACTCGGCCGTAATTAAAAGAATAGCTTTAGATCCATATCCCATACCTACAATATAAAAGTGTACTGCAGCACTTAGGAGAAGTGCATTATTTATTGGTGTTAAATTTGAATAACTGTGTTTTCCAAATTGCCTTACAGCCTGTAGACCTTGAATATCCCCTGTGGACATTATGAGTTTGCTTGTATACCGATCAGCACCAATTTTGGCAGTCAGGCACTCTCGAAAGTTATTTATAGTATTCTATCAGAAGAAAGTATCAGTTCATATTCAGTTAAGTGGATGATATTTTTGTTTATAGAAAGGACTGGAAGAGATATGTACAACACCTGTGGGCAGGTTTAGGGAAGCTACTGAAATCTGTGCTCACAATTAATCTAAATAATGTGACAATGGAATTGGAAAGCATGAAGTTCTTGGGATAATTTATTTGTGGAGGTGACTTGGAAGTGGAACCAAAAAGATTGTTGTGAAAACAATGGTAAAATTCCACTTGGGCAAGGGTTGACCATATATCATCAAGTGTATTATTGCATGTGTGTGTCTTCACCAAACAGTGTGCAAACAGTTTACAATGGCATGCAAATGGAATCCTTATTAACTTGTCACATTATGGTAGTAACTTAATAGCTGCATAAGTTGATTTGGTTTGGAAAGATTTGACCCTCATTTTGGGTCGTAGTGTTGACTAGATAAGTAGATCTTGTAATGTCAGTGCAGGCTGAAAGAACATCAACTCAGTCGTCTTGCATTCCTCAGTAACTGAATTCCATACATACCTGCGAGGCCTTGGGGGTATGGTCAACCCCTTTGTATTGACTACGGAAAGTGAGTTATGGAAAGTTAGTTTTTTGTGATGGATGTCTACCTTATGGTGTGAGCTACGAGTCGGCGAAAGCCTTGTTCATACCGGCCAACTCTCCTGCTTTAGACGGGAGATTCCCGCATTTCTACCCATTCTCCCGCCCTCCCGCTTTTCAAGTAAATCTGCCGCCTTTGCCCCGTCTTACAACGATTAGCTATTTATTTATTTATTGGTTTTTACACTTTGCGCAGAAACTCTGTTTAAAATTTTATAAAATAGCCCACATATGAAAGTTTTTGATAAAATTTAATTATAAACTTTTTGAGCTGTAATTTAACAGTTGATTTAGTTTTTTTATAGGCGGAAATGTAAACAAACATTCCATTATAATGGCGCTTGTGCTGCTAGCTGGCGAGCAACGGAAAATTTCCATGACACTTTTTTTATTGGTACTTTTCCGTTTCAGTCTACCTTTGCCCTTGTTTTCTTTGTAGTTTGCAGTAATTCTCATAGGCAGTAGCAAGGTCAAGTAGACTTCTGGAGACTTCTGGTTTAGTTGTCCGTGAGACGTGTGGCGTTAGTCGCTACCAGCTTGTTTGTAGATGTTAGGAGTTGTTGCATATTCAAATTCTTGTTGAGTTTTCTTGTGTGCGTTTTGTTATCTTCATTGGTGGTTGTTGGTTGTACACCGCATACAGCAAGATAAAGAGAAGTGTTGTTTTAATAATGTAAATACATGTATATTTAAACGTTAGATTTCCATCAGTGTTTTCAAATCAGCCATTGCGTTCGGTGCTGTTGTTGATTCGTGTTTTTTTATGCATTGCAATGTCGTGTATCAAGCTTAAATATTTAAGTATGTTTAAAAAGTGTTTCAGCGAAGAATATAAATGCATTTTAGAACTGCGCAACGGTGAACATTTTGCGTTTTGTACTTTACGTCGATCTGACTTTAGTATTTCTCATGCTGGTAAAGGTGACGTCGTGAAACACCCACAAACGAAAAAACACAAAGATAATGCATGTTGCGTTGAAAGAAATACAAAGATAAATTTTTGTATTAAAAGTTCATCAGGAAAGGACGAGGCAGTAACAAATGCTGAATGCTTATTTACAAGTTTTATTTTAGAACACTATTTACCTCGGAATTGCTCCGATCGTGCCAGCTTCTTATTTAAAAAAATGTTTCCCGACAGTGAACTTGCCAAATAGTATGGTTGTGCCCGCACCAAAATTGCTATCATGCAAGAGATGGTTAAATCTGAGGATGAAAAGCTTATAGTAAAACTCAAATAGTCTGCATTTTCGGTTTCAACTGACGGTAGCAACGACAGTGATTCAAAGTTTTTCCTAGTGGCGGCAACTCATTATAATAGTGAAAAATTACAAATTGAAAATTCTGTACTTACTGTGCCAACATTGTCTGGGGATGCTTCTGGTTTAGACATAGCTAATTTAATTTTAGAATGCTTGTTGTCCCGTGACATACCACTTGAAAACTGCATTTCATTTTGTGCAAATAATGCACCTTTAATGTAAGGAATGAAAAATGGAGCGGCTGCACATTTAAAGAAGAGCATACAGAACATTCAGGTTATTGGATGCTAATGTCATCTCATAAATTTGGCAGCAGAGAAAGCAGTTGCGTGTCTGCCCTGCTGTGTAGATGAAGTATTAGTGGACATTTACTATTACCTAGAGAAAAGCAGCAAGAGGAAAGAGAAGCTCAAAGAACTTCAAGTGTTACATGATGCAGACACTGAAAGAATTTTGGAACATGTGTGTACACGTTGGTTGTCTCTAGGAAAGTGTCCAACTCGAATGCTGCAACAGTGGGACCCTCTTTGCAGTTTCTTCAATCCACAAATTCATGGAGCTCATCAGTTGAAAACAGGGACCTTGAATACATTCCATATTCCAAAACTACCAAAACAGGTTTTGGAAAATGTGTCTGTAAAGGTTGAAAATACTTGTCAGAGTCTAGGCCTAGACAAACCAAAAATTTTCAGATGCTAAAAGAAGTTCTGACAGTAGTTTGCCGGTTAGTAAAATTCGAAAAACATGTTCCACATTAAACAAGTCATCCATGCCAAACAAGTCATCCACGCCAAACAAGTCATCCACGCCAAACAAGTCATCCATGCCAAACAAGTCCTCCACGTCAAATAAGTCCTCCACATCAAGTAAGTCTAGTTGTACCAGTAACAGTCTTTCAAGGGAAGAAAGGTTGTTTATGTTTTTGTCCAGCAAACTTAATAAATCTTTCTGTCTTTCTGCAGAATGTTTTGCAAATCATTTGAAAAACATCATCATTCTCTTCAATCGCACGCACCCCCAATCCATATTCTGAGGCGTGTTCTTTTAGAAATGTTGAAAGAAATACTTTCAAAATTTGTAAAACCAGCTGTTATGAAGAGTTGTGCTTCTTTTCTTGAAGTAGACTACCACACGAAAACAAACCAGAAAGAAGATGGAGACATGATAATTGGCAGTGCTACTACAAAATTAGTAACTGGTCTTTCTGGTAAAGAAAAGCGTATGTTTTTTTCATCTGTCAGGTGTTTTTTGAGAAGGCTGCTGATTACATTATACACAAGTTTCCCCTCAAAAGTGAACTACTTCTACATGCTGAGGTAGCAGACATAAAAAAAATAAAGCCTGAACTATCATTTTCAAGTCTGAAATTTTTTATTGACGTGTTTGGTGTCTTTGTAAATACAGAAGACGATCAAGGTGTGGACTCTGCAACTGATTATTTACAGTCTCAGTTTTGTGAATTCCAACTAGATAAGTTGGATGAGGGCATCACAAAAGAAGAAAGAATAGATGTGCAGTGGAGCCAAGTGGGTAGAATAAGAAGTGCTAGTGGGAACCTAAAATATGATAAGTTATCTAAAGTAATGCTTTCTATCGTGGCAATCCCACATAGCAATGCTGAATGTGAACGAGTCTTCAGCCAAGCCAAGAGTAGGACACAATTCAGATAATCTCTTTCTGTTGATAATTTGGAGAAGCTGATGGTAGTTAAGTCACGTCAACGAGGTCTCTGTTATCAACAGAAATTTGAGTCTGCTTTTTGAAAAAAGCAAAATCAACAGAAATTTGAGTCTGCTTTTTGAAAAAAGCAAAATCTGCAACTTTCTCAGCCTTGAAAAAGTGATGCCTTGCTTGTCTGGTGAGTTATTTTTATTAGCTTATGTTATTGTTTAAAAGTTGCCTGTAATGTTACGTGGTATAAGAAATATGACAGCGCCTAAAGTGGAGAAATTAATGTTTTGTTGAAAAGCCCCTGATTTTTAAAATTTTAAAATGTAAGTTATACTGCAGAACATTAATCCCTAAAAATAGCAATTAGTCTCATAAAAAATAGTAGACTTTCTACCAGATGTTTGTCAATATTTACTTCAAAAACTTCTTAAATAGCACAATTTTGCACCTTAAAATCAAAATTTTTCTGGAGGATAACTCCTGACCACCACTTTATTCAGTGGAGTAAGTATTTGCTTCTTTGGGAAAATCTCCCTCTTTTGGATTTCCCAAAGTTGGAAGGTATGCTTGTTTCTCAATTCGCAGAGGCAGGCTGAATAATATTGTACTGTCATAGTGGTACTTTGCTACCATCAGTGGAGTGTGGAATTTTCCTTGCTGATTGTGTGCTTTGGTAAAGAATAATGACATGGGATAGCAACAATGGTAAAATGGCTGTTGTGTTGTAATGTCGAAAGGCTACGACTGGACCAAATGACATTTTATGTGTGTTGTAGTGTTTCATGCCATTAAAACACTGTTTAATTCGATTATCATAGACTGGACTAGAATATATGAATGGAACAAATGTATATTATTTTGGATTTAAATTGATATTGTGTGCTTTAACACTTAGAACTCTATGCCCGTAATACGAGCACCTGAATATCTTGTAGCGAACGATGCCCGTATCTCGTACGGGCAGCACTTTTCATTGCTGTTATCGACGTTTCTCGCATTGTATACGGGCATCGTTCACTTGTAGAAGCGACGGAAGTTTGTAGTTTGTATTATTACCGCGAGATAGAAGCTGTAGTACTCGGAGAGAGTTTAACAAGACGGGAAATGAAAGGAGTGAAATGTGTGCATATTTTATATTAGGAGCCATATTTTGTCCATTACGGGAACATAGGTTTTATAATAGACTATCAAACGCCAGAATCGATAGTTTTTCCTATTTATTTTCTAATGGTACCGTTAGATAGCAGTACTTTACAGATAATTATTTTTTCTTGATGTTTACAGCAGCGCCAACAGATAGCAGTATTATGCTGAATTATTAAGTAATGATACGTTTATACTAATGTGGACACTCTAGATCAGTTTCGCGCGTGTTTTCAGTTATAAACCATTGCTGTCACATGAGTTTTCATAATGAGTTATGGCTTCTAAAAGGACAAAGGCGCTCACTGAAAAAGAAATTTACGAGTTGTTAGAAGAACTAAGTTCTGGATCTGAATTGACTGACAGCGACGGAGATTCGAACTACGAACCCGAAGAAATAGAATTAGGTATGTGTCTTGCATTATTTTGTTATATGCATACACATTTATATGTGTGTGTCTGTCTCTGTGTTCTGAATACCTTTCGTGGTATATTTTTATAACGTAACTGAATATGTGTTCATGGCTTTCTTTTTTATTGATTAGAAGGTGAGAGCAGCGATGAAGTACAAAATGAAGCAGTCGATACAGATGTTCCATATGTAGAAAATGAAGGTTTGGGTAAGTTGAGTAAAGTTTGTACAGTATATTTTACTAAGAACCATCTTTTTTTCTCTGGAAACTATATGTAAGTGAGTCTTTGATAAAAAAACCTAGGGCACTAAATCGGTTATCGTTTGTAACTTACATTGTCACTCTATTACCCATAAACACCAACTTGTAAAAAACCAAATTATGAATATAAGTGTGAAAAATTGACAATGAGAGTACACCCAAGAAATAACTGCACTATTTTCACGGCCTGTAGGCCTATGTCAAAACAATTTCACTACTTTTTTTAGTATCTTTGTACGATATCCACAGCTCATGATCTGAAGTTATATAACTATCCACAGTGTCCAAAAATGTCATATATATATATATATATATATATATATATATATATATATATATATATATATATATATATATATATATATACGTGTGTGTGTGCGTGTGTGTGAAATTTAGCAGTAGAATTGTAATTTTTTATTATTGTTCAAAAATGTAATTGAAATATTTCGCACATTTTTAGGGTTTTAGGTTTGAGTGATAGCCTCTTATCATACAACAGCCCAGTTTCTAATTTCAGCAAAAATGAGAAATAAACAATTTTTGTTGTAGTGAACATTGCCAGTGTTTCGATAGTTTTCTCTGGGTAGTCTTTCTTCCCCACGCACTTGCATTCTGCCATCTATCCTCACAATTTCATATCACCTCATAAATTTTTCTATTTTACTGGAATGTCGAGCTAGTTCCTCCAGTTGGGCAGCTGGCACTGACAAGCATCCATTACTTGTAAGTGGGAACATTGTAGGTGCAGTTTTCGTTCACTGTTTCACTTCTAAATGCAATTGTACAATTGCGAATCGCAAGAAAGATAAATGAGATCAGAGTAAATGACAGAATCCTAAAATAAAATTAATCCTGTATCATTAATCGAGCACGGTGCAGCAGTGGTTAAACACTCGCCTCGCATTAGGGAGGACTTGGGTTCGATCCCCTGTTCCGGCCATTCTAATTTCGGTTTTTCATGGTTTTAGTAAATCACTCCAGGTAAATGTTGGGACGGTTCCTTCAACAGGTCCTGGCCGACTCCTTCCCCACTTCTCCATGTTTCTCTAATAAGGCCTTGTGCTGTTCGGGGGCACATGAAATGTCTAAATAAATATAAATATGTATAAATAAAAAAATCTGTATTCCTCATAAAAGTATGAGAAGTTTTCCTGTTATCTAAATATATATTTTATTCCCCGTCCCTCCAGATGAGGACCAACCACTGCCGATCCCAGCAGAAAACACAAGGGATCCTGGTTGGTCTGACCTCGACAACCAGCCTGAACTTCCGGTTTTTGAAGAAAATACAGGGGTGATAGCCCCTTTAGATGAGAACAGTAGCGAGTTGGATTGTTTCAGTGCTTTCTGTGACTCTGACATGATTAAAACTATAAAATCTGAAACCAACAGGTATGCATCTTCGACTATTGACAAGTTGAAACGACAAAATAAATTGAAAAATAATTCACTTTGGCATAAATGGAGTACAGTGACGTTGCATGAAATTTATTATTATTTTTCTATCATTTTGCACATGTGTGTTGTGAAACTTCCACAGATAAATGATTACTGGTAGACGAACCCGTTCTACAGACAGGATTTGCAAACCGTTTGCTATCACGAGACAGGTTTTCAGCCATATTGTTTATGCTACATTTGAACAATAATGCCACCTACATATCTAGGGGAGAGCCGGGACATGACCCTCTTCATAAACTGAGGCCTTTCTTCAATGCATTTGTAGATAAATGTAAGAAAAATTTTGCTCCATCAGAAAACTTAGTCATTGATGAAGGTATATGTCCATTTCATGGAAGAGTAGGGTTTAGAGTTTATATGAAAAACAAGCCGAATAAGTATGGGATAAAATTTTACCTGCTCTGTGACTCTGAAACTGGCTACATGCTGAACTGTGAAATTTATTCAGGCTCAAAAGGAAATGTTGACTATACTATTTCAAGTGTGGTGTGCAGGTTGTGTTTGCAGTATCTAGGGAAGGGCCATACGTTGTACATGGATAGACTCTACACAAGTCCAGCTGTACTCACTATTCTGTGGGAGAACAAGACACTTGCTGTGGGTACTGTTATGAAGAATAGGAAAGGTATGCCTGCCAGTTTCAAGACATCCAAATTGAAAAAAAAAGAAACTATGTTTCATAGAAAAGGTTGCATTCTAGCTGTGAAATGGAGAGATACCAGGGATGTATTCTGTCTTACAACCAAACACAAGGCAACATCTAGTGTTGTGTCAGTGAAAGCCAAAGATGGCCGTGTAAACAAATCAAAGCCAGATGCTTTTATTGATTACAACATCAACAAGACAGGTGTTGATAGATCTGATCAGCCACTGAGCTATTATCCATTTCAATGAAAAACAATGAAATGGTGGAAGAAAACATTTTTCCATTTGTTAGTCATGGCAGTTGTAAATTTATACATTGTGTTCAAAAAGAAGACAGGAAAAAATGTCCGAATAGCTGCATTCATAACAGCTGTCAGAAAAAGGTGGACAAGTCCTCAGTGATTCACCTCGACCAAGCACATCAGCTGACAAATTGTCTGCACAACACTTCCCAGAAAAAATTCCACCTACTGCAAACAAATTAAATGCCACGAGATATTGCAAGGTTTGCTCCGACAGAGGTAAAAAAGAAACTGGGAAGAGACTCAGGAAAGAAAGTAGGTGGTATTGTAAAGATTGTGACATAAAGTTGTGCGTACCGGCATGCTTTCAGGCATTTCACACAAAAGCAGATTATAAATGATTTTTTTTTTCAGTAGGTTACATATTGACCTAATTGTTTACATAAGAATATAATGGTGTATAAATATACTCTAAAACAATATTTTATTCTTGATGACTCTCATATTGCATTTGTAAAGGAATTGCTTTACAAATGGCTATGTAAATTACTAACTTGTAATCTCCAATTTTTATTTGTAGTTTCTTTATTTGCATTTATTAGTAGGTAACAAGGTAGAGATGGTGAAACCTTTTAATGTATTTGTAAAATTGTATATTGTACTCACTCTTGTAATATTTTTGGGCATACATATTGTTAGATATATTTACACATTACATTTTTATTCACTGATATAAACGTCACTTTTGAAAATATAAAAGTGTCTGCAAAATAAAAATGTGGTAAATGATTTATTTTTATAAAATTAGAGACAAATATCAATGCTTTTTTGTCAAGTTACATTTTTTTCTTTAGATGTAAAACCTTTGTTATTGGTTTTTGTCAAAGGAAATTTTTTGATATATAATTGTACGTAAAAATTTTTTAGAAAGATAATATGATAAATAATTTCTACAAAAGTAAACGCAAATTTCCATTTTTTCTCAATAAATTTGTAATTAATTTACAAAATTGAATATTTTACGATTACTTTTATATTATATGTTGTCATTGTTTGGTGAATTTATACAATTATGTTCATTGATGTGAATGTCACATGTGAATTGTGAAAGTGTTTATAAAACCAAAATTTCACAAATTATTCTTTTGTTTAGGTAAAAATAAAGTTCTTATGGCTTTTGGTAATACTAAAAAAATTAATATGTTTGTAAAATCAAAATTATACCTACTTTTTTGTTTGTTTTGTACATGAAAACTGATTCTTGTTACCTTGCATTTATGTTCGTTGAAATAATTGTTACATTTGAATTACGTAAATGTTTATAAACACCAAAAAAAAATAAATATTTGTTCATAACAGTAAATGTAAAAAATCTAAGTTTATATAAAAAAAATCACTAAAGTAAGAACTGATTGTTTTTATTTGTATAACATTTAGATGTGCAGGAAAATAATGAAAAATACACTTCTGCTTCTACTGTGTAAATGTGACTACAATTTCATCAAAAATAGCTATCAGAGTGAACTTATGCATAACTCACACATACACATGTAAATGTGTATGTGTGTGCATGTGTGTGTTTGTGTGTTTATGTGTGTGTTTGTGTGTTTATGTATGTTTGTGTAAAAATAAACATATACACACACTCTTCCATTCAAGCTGAAGTAAAATGTACACATTTGCAAACACAGTAACATGGACTTTGTCTCGTATATTTAAAAGTGTGTATATATATGTGTATGTATGTGTGTATGTATGTGTGTGTGTTTGTAGACACACAGGAGTGTGTACCACATTGAAGATTGAAATGTTTTGTAATGGCAATACTTACAATTTAAACTGTATCATCAGCATAAAAAAATATATATGGTTAAATTATTGCAAAAAAATTTGGTAGAAATTTTTTTTAGTTGAATTTTAATGATTTTTAAAATATTTTAAAATATTTTTAACTAAAATTTCATTAATTATATTTTCTATAAAAATATATCAACAAAAAGAGGAAAGAATAATCTTTCAAACTATATTAATGTTATGCATCTCAAAATTTTTCACAAAAACTGGGAAAATAGGCCAGTTCTGTAGGAGATAACTACTGTACTAGCGCACAGTGTTCAATGTGTTAATGCAGACTGGATTGCATGTGAATGTTTTGAAAAGTTTTAAAAATTATTTGTTCTTTGTAACTATGAAGTGAAGTACTTTTTAGGAAGTTTAATTAAGTTTGCATTTTTACCTGAAATTTGGGAGCATGTAATAGTAGATGTTAAGCTTTTGTTAAATAGGTAGAAATATGCTAGTTTTCATACCGTTTTGATTAGGTTATTGGAAATTCTTGTAACAACAACAATAGCTACTGTTAGCTTAAAATTCTTCTTGTTACTGCCGGTTATTGAAATTTATTTATTGTGTTTAGGTGATCACCTGATTTTAATAATGGGAGTGTGGTGATTCTGGCTTAATTAGTTAGTTTTATAAATGTAATATTTTCTTGTGTTGAAGTGAATGAGGAATAAAAGTGGTGTATGTTGCCAATGATAGTGACCTTTTTGTTTTATTAATGTGCTTATTGTACTCTCTTGATAAAGATTTCCATAAAATGTACAGCACGTAATTGGCTCCATCAGGCTTATTGGAAGAACTTTTAACTAGACTGTTGACCAATAGAAACATGGTATAATACTTGTGCGCAAACTTACGGCTACGGATGAACACCTTGGGACGGAGAGGGCAGCCTTGAAAAGGGGTGGTTTCAGCATGCAAGAAATAGAGGTACCTATTTATAGATTATATAGATGATTGCACTAAAAAGTCAGGAGTGATGTTAAGAGTCTGGAAGTAGGAATAATTTTACTGCTTCCTGTAAATCCATAGTGCTTATTGAGGAGATGGACACAGAGGGCATTGAAATAAGTTGTAATTTTTTAGAGAAAAATGCTGTACTTAGGAGCATTTGAAGGAAATGTCATTACAAGGGGGCATGAAAAAGAAAAAAGTAATTAGGAAAATTTTACAGAATAAGCATAAAAGCATTGGTTTATTTTCTATGGTTAAATAGCAGGCCTAAAAAATCTGTCACTTTTTTCATTTCTAGTCACTATTTTTCACCAAAGTCACTTTTAGTCACTATTTCTGAAAGTTATCACTTTTTTCACTTTTTTGAAGTGCTCAAAGGTGGCTTAAATAGTCACTGGAAAATGGTGAGTGTTTAGGTTACATAATGCAACGTGTTTGCATATCCTGATAGGTTGTTAAATGTTACCTGGTTTATTTTTGTTTGTCATACATAGTGATAAAATAAATACTGTATTTATATTTCAAAACGGCAAATAACATTTTGGAACCACAAATTTGACCTTTGTAATGACATGACGTTAATTTTTCCAAAATTTGTCTCCCGGGGAAATATGATTAAATTTTCTTCGCAAATCGCCAAAAAATGCAAGCAACTATTCACATAATACAGAATAAAGTTTACCGGTGGCAAGAAACAAGAATACAACAAGGATCAAATTATTATTTTTTAAGACTTAGTGGACCTGGCGCACGAGACGTGCTATGACGTGATACGGAAAGTCATTTTTCATGTATAGTTACTAAAAATGTTTCTAATGCTTTTATATACGAAAAAAGCACTTCAGATTAAGTTCCTATGATTTTAAAAATGCTGTCTGATAATTAAAAACATGATTCAGGTTATATTCGACTTATCGCCTTCCCCGTTTCCGTGCCTCAAACGTAAAAAAAAACACTACGTTCCACAAACTCTTAAATCTGAAATATAGAGGCGGAACACAAAGGTTTAGGTTATTTGAAGTTATACATTCTAAATCCCTTTGTTTGCCTGTTGAAATCATTAATATGATTTATGAAACCTATATATTCTCATTTCATTAATATGTATTTTATGATTTTTAGGTCTATACAACACAGACTAAATGTTCACACATTCATGTAGATTTTCTACCATTAAACTTTAAGTTACAGATTTATATTCAAGTATTTAACTAAAGTAAGATACCCTTTGCACACATTCAATACTGTGACAATAGATCTTGACATGTAAAAATTAGTGAAATATGTGACAAAATGACATGATAAACAGTAAAAATGTTTATGAAAGAATCTTATTAAAATGGACGAAAACATAATATTTTCACGGAAAACAGGTGTGTCTAGTACCATACATGTGAAACATGAGTACAGAGTAAAAAAAAATATAAATAAGTAGTTTACAATATTAATGATGCATATATTTCATATAGTAATACAGCGGTAACAAGTATTCAGTGTTCTTTCACGTAAGAAAGGTAATAATGGTGGCATTGAATACTTTCTTGTAGTCACTTTTTGGTCTGTTTTTTTTTTTCCTTTATAGTCACTTCATAGTAACTTTTCCAAGTCAGTCAGTCACTATATTTACTATTTTAGAGGTATTAGACCACTTTGAGGCCTGAAATAGTAAATATGAATGTACACTTGAAATTAGGGAACATAAACGTTTTGTACAAAGACAATAATCCTATTACAAACACTTTACAATCTGCAGTGGAACATGAAATATAATATGACTGATACCAGTATTATATAGAGGCACAATTCAGAGTATTGATATCTTATTACAGTAGTGGTTGATAAAACTGGAAAGGAGAGGTGTCACGTTATGCCTGGATGCTCGTAGCTTTTGGCTGTAGAAGAATTTAATATGTTTTGTTCTGTAAAATAAATAAATATATATATATATATATGTATATAAAATTTTGATTGTATCTAATTTGTATATATGTATGTTAAATAATTGTACTTTATAGATTTTAGATTCATTTGGTTAGTGAATCAATTCTCAAGTGAGGTAGCTTTGTTTCTTCTTGGAACGTTAATACACGTCCAGTAGTCAGATATTTAAATAAGTTTTCATTAGTTTTCTGGTTTAGTTTAGAAGTTAGTTTAGTTTTTTACTGCAAGTTTGGTTTGATTTAATATTTTTTTTACCGTCATCACAGATAATCTCTGACCCGATGGCCTGTTGGCCCGTGCTTGATGCTTTGAATGCTGCAATAATCGCAAGTGCGTGGGTAGAGATTAGGGAATATATGGCTGGAACGACGACATGGAATGGCCTTATTATTTGCTTATCCACTAATCGGGAAATAGCCGACGTCATCCTAAATGTTTTGAGTATTTTTTGTTATGCCCAGCCCAGTAATAAGTCTGGGAAGCCAGGGTGTCAAAGAATAGAGCCTGCGGCTTCAATCTGCTAAGTATTTTTAGTGAACAGGATAGCGTCTTTGCAAAAGAAATGACACTATTGAGCAGATTGCGATCTCTGGCTCCGTCCTCTGCTGGTGGTCTAAACCCTGCCACCCTCCTGAGTCACTATAAGGGTTCCGAAGTTTCAGAAAAATACCGGAAAAATTGTTTTTTTTTCCCCCCCTATTGATGTAAAAATGGGAACATTTCCGATTTTTTTCCTCAAAGTGAAAAATTACGGAAAATTGAAAAAAGTGCAGTAAAAATAATCTTACAGTTTCTGAATTGCAAATCTGGATGTCTGTTGTATTTACATTTGGGTCTATCTACCGTTTCACATAGTACCCTGCCAGTACCATTAAAATAAAATAATTAGTAAATGTAACACAAAGTTTCAAAAAGAACCACAATAAAGTTGGTACAGTAAAATAAAGAATATGCACATGAATTAAACAGAAATAGTAGTCAAACACATACTCATACACAACTTACAATCTCTGCCAGAAAAACAGTTTTGATTACAACAAAAAAAAATTGTAGTTTTAAATCACAAGTGACATCCTAAGATAATTGCTTATTATCATGCTGCTTGCATCAACTGGCTGACTGGTGTACTTTGCTCTATTTTATGTTTATCAACTTTATGATTTGCCTTTTTTTTCCAGACATGTAATTAACACGTGAAATTTGACGCTGATTGCTGTTTGCCAGGTGTTCAGTTACGACTTACGATGGCATGTGTGTATTCCTGATTGCTAGTAAACAAGTTACTCAAATTACAATAATGTGATGCTTCTGTAGTTCCCCTTATCTTAAAACTGTAAAGTTCTCATGTTTGCCTTCTTTCCACATTCATACACTTAGCTATAGAGAATCTCAACCTTTGATTGCAGTACAGAGCTTATGGCGCGCGCTGTTGCTAGATCTCAGCCACGTTACGAAGTTCGGGAGGTGAACTACTTCAGAGCTTTTAGCTTTAAACATTATATTCTTTATTACTTAATTGATATTATAATTTGCATAGCATCATGCTTCAAAATATGCAATTAATAACAATTTCAATTACTTTAAAATAAGAAACAATTTTCTTACTCCACTTACATTAATTCACTACATAAGTTGTAGAGGGCCCTTCGTTACGAAATAATTATCACATTTCTTTTAATCATTGTAGTTACTGCTGACAAAATGTATTTTAGTAGCTTCTGTCTGAAGATAATAACGGGGTTGGGGTAGTTGATGATTATGAAATTGATCATTCAAAATCAGTGTCATGTGGGAACTGAAAAATGTCTGTTTTTACACTGCTATTGTCTGCTATAAATTTAAAGTGATAGATGGGATGTTATTTATTTGGACACTTTTACATGTCCTCGAACAGCACAAGGCTTTAGAGGAACATAGGAAAAAATGGGGAAGGAGTATGCGTAGGTCGTAGTGGAAAGAATCATCCGAGCATTTGCCAGGAGTATCGAACCCGGGTCCTCCCGAATGCGAGGCGAGTGTTTAATTACTGCTCCAGTATGCTCTGTAACACTGATCCACCACACTCGGTTATCAAACAAAAGGGAGTACCTTAATGTTTTGCTGCAATGTCAACTTAGGCGTACCACTCATTTCCACTACAGTGAACCCTCGATAACTCGGACCTCGATGTCCCGGACTTCTGATAACTCTGACAGAATTTTTAAAAATTTTAAATAATTGTTAGTTAATTATTTCTTGGTTAAAATACACAAAAAAATCATTTCTGCTGGATTTAAATTCATCACGTTATATTTTAGAACAGTATTAAACTTTATAACGTAGTCGTCCATCGCTACTTAGCCTTTAATAATACCACAGTAAATATCTGGCAAGTTCCGTGTGATAAAATGTTGCTAGCGAGGCGCACGACCCGCGAGTAAAATGCAACGCTGCAGAAGTGTCTAGCCGCTGACACTGTGCAAGCATTTGGCTATCATCGGAAATACTCGGTCGCCTGCCTCGATTCAGCGCTTCCTCCCCTCACAGGCGTTCGCTCGCTCTCTCGCTTCCCATCGCTTCCTCCCTTCCCAGCCCGCTAAAAAACACGCCTGGACACCTATGAACTAGTTTTGACAAGTGGATATAGATTGCAGGCTACAATGTCATGCTCATAAAATTAAAGAATAAAAATTATTTGTATTTTAAAAAGAAAATTATTACATTTTTAAAATTTTTATTTTCAGTTTCAGCATTTTTTTTTAAATAAAAATAATTGTTATTCTTTATTTTTATGAGCATGACATTGTAGCATGTAATGTATTTATCCACTGTGTTTTTTTTTTTTAGTTTGGTATGGCAGTTTGTTTTACTATAGTCGTTAAAACGGAAACTTGCAAAATATGACTTGAACAAGCCACTACGCGAAAACTATGAGAGATAAAAAAATTAAGAGCCAAATTTAGTCACATTTTGTGTCTAAAATAAGAAAAAAATCTGGTACAAATAAAAAAAAATAGTGATTTAAAACTGCGGTAGACCGTACCCTTAAACTGAGGTTTTATTATTAGAGTTTCGAATTTATACATGCTTAATTAATAAAAAAAGATGCAACAAGGTCACTGTCGCCCAAAAAAAATGTTGCTCCTCCCCCCCCCAAGAAAACCTGAAATTACGCCCCTAATAATAATACGTTCATCCACAGCACCCCCCTCCTTCTCAAGTCCTGTATTGACCACTACGGGTGTGTTTAGAACACCTTTAAGTTTGTGTCACTTTAGCAATGGACGACTTGAAGTACACACCCCTGACATCACACCGCAGGGGAAATACTGTGGGAAACAAAGCTTGTTTACAAACATGCTGATTTGTTAGTTGGTAACTTCAGAAAGAAAACATGTTGCGCATTCATAGATTTGCACGCAAGTGTAAAAAATATTAGTTTCAATTTCATGGTTAAGATACCCAAATACATAAGATCTAAAAAAAAGTGCAAATTCTAAACAAATCGAGCGGTTAGAAGTAAAACTACCCAAGTCTTTATCCTCCGAAATTGAGATATTGCAGCCAAGTACTGTGAATATCACTCTCCACGTGTGGTAATAATACCCAGGTTGTGACACCTTTTCTCTCATAGAATTACTCTTATTTTCAGCTTTGTAGAATGGTTTGGTTAATTTTGGCAATGGTTTTCCGAAAGTTACTGAAAATGGACTTGGGTAGTTTTACTTCTAAACCCTCGAAATAATCAATTTTATTGACGTTCATCTCATCCGGACATATGAAGCCAAATAGCTAAATGAAGGTTATGTTCGGCTGCGGTATCCATGGAGATAGGAATTGTATCCCACACCTGACTGAAGCTCCGCCTCTTTTTTTTTGTCTATTGACACTTGGTAGAGGATGCTGAACCAGCAATACAGAAGCAATTAAATACAGGCCCAAACGTGTGAAATCACTGTGTTATCGAGCAGCCTTGAGTATGCAGATATTCTTTAAGACTAGCACATAGGCCAGTGAATCTGTGAAATTTTCTTGTCTCTAATCGGTATTCGATTCTAATATTGCAAAAAACACTTTCTTTCGTTTTTTTTTTTTTTAATTATTTATTTGTTGCCCCTGGCCGAACTACCACAAGCTACGTCACAAATAGTTTACAGCAAAAACATACAAGCTTGCAATGAAAAAAATTATAACTACGCTGATGTTGTTTAGATTTTCAAAAACGTTTCTTTGGTTAAAGAAATACAAACAACAAAACCACGATTCAATTACAAAATAAATTACATTTTTACAATGACATGAAACTCATAAAATCGCCAGGGGCGTATAAAAAAGATTTGAAATTGGGAGGACAGATCTTGGAACCCTTAACCACTCAGTAATGTGGGGGGTCTGGGAGAGTTCCCCCGGGGAACTTGATATAATAGCTACGTACAAAACAGTATTTATTGCAGCCTCTTTTGCTTGTAGAAATGGTAGCGTACTAATTTCTTCGCATTTCTTGTGATTGACTGATTACCCCACCTCCCCGGACACCCCTCGATAACACGAACAAATCGTAACTCGGACAGCTTCTTCCCCCTTTTAGTCCGAGTTATCGAGTGTTTACTGTATATACCTGGCCACAGACAGATAACACGTCAAACAACTAATATGAGAGTCACTGTTCATGGCACTCTTATGTCTGTTTTGTACAGAAAATCATTCACATATTTAGTAGCCAAACAGTGGAAGGACCAGCAGCCAAAATTAACGTCCTAACAAATTAAGTTCAGTGAAAAATATGCATAAAATATTTATGTATTTCAATATTAAAAATTTTATGAAACATTTGTTGTGAAAATATATGTACAGTGTGCGGTCATGTAAATATAACAACATTAGATATATTTCCTTAATGATTTGTTACATTAACTTAATAAATAGTTTTCATGTTTATGTGAAAAAAATGCATTTGGCTAAACTGTAGGCCTACATGACAAAGCAAACCGTAAATGAATAAACGAATATCAGTCAAACTGAAATATAAAGCATTACACGCATGTTTTTCAAAAATATGTATTTGTCACTACATTCTTATGTTAGTAGAATATGTCTTTAAAAACACACAGGGCCTACTAATATCAATTAATGTTTCCAGATGACAGAGGAATAATTAATGACAAATAAAGAACGTATTTTGTCGAACTTGTTTTGGCGCAGGACGATTTGGAGCAATACCAGCGCACGCTAATCTGTGAATATTTTAAATGCGGGAGGTAGCTTGTGAAAGCACAGATCAATTAGTAGTCAATGTTTTGCATATTTAACTTAAACTAACCCACGTGGCACTTGACGACATAGACCGGAGTCACAGAGTAGGCATAAAGAGGAGTGAAAAACCAAGGCCGATTATGGCTAAATTTATGTCGTGCCATAGGCGTAACAATGTTTTCAAAGAGTGAGTGAGAAAATTTTGGTCAGCACTCAACATCGAGATCTTCAACACTGGTGGTGAGGGGGGAGTGATGTGAGTGTGGAGCAACGCCGAAATGAAAGGACAGGGCAAATGGGAGATCCCCGAGAAAACCCGTCCACCAGCGGCATCGTCCGGCACGATTCCCATATGCAAAAATCCGGGGACCAACCCTAGCGGGAATCGAATCCGGATCACCTTGGTGGGAGACGAATGATCTGACCATTCGGCCACTGCGATCCTCCAAAAGATTTCAAAGAGATACGGCTACTTGCGAAAAGTGGGATAACAATTAGTGAAGATCTGACGTCGTAGCGACTCTCCCTGCTTAATGTGGCAATCCAAAGTATGGCTTCAACAATGTCTGGACTACAGATGGCAAGTTATACACCATTTCATATAAACCTGGATAAATCTGACAGCAACTTACGGGCAATAATTTGTAATATTTAGTTATTTGTCTCACTATACAAGACAAACATTGCAGTACAAATGCTGAAATTGACATTTCTGGTTCATTTTACAGGTAAAGAAGTGTTGCTTTGTGGAACAAATCACAAAATACTAAAAATTATTGCCCATAAGTTACTGACAATTTATCCAAACATACATGAAACAGAGTATATCAGTGAAGAGAAAAAAACACCGCACGTACATCACCACATCAGTATAACTGTGGAAAGTTGAGTGATGCTAGCAGCGATTTAGCGTAATTATAAACTACCAATTAATCTACTTTCTTGCTCTAGTGTTCCAACAATCTATTGTTGAGGTAATAATATTTTGTTTCTTTATTTTCTTCTTATTTGTAACTTACCACGAGCGTTATTATTATCTATTAATTATGTACACACTGATTTCACTTCTTGGTATCAATTAATTTTTATTACCACTCACATGTAACGTATTGTAGCTCTGGTAACCATGTTTCTTATGCTGTACCTCATGTATTTTCAATCTCTTTTGCAGTTGTGTTAGTAATGTTTACTTCGAGACTTTCTTCCATCAGTGAATATGGGTAGTCCCGTTAGAGGTCTCTCGCTAACTGCGTCAGCTTGTTTCAAGGACGTTTGCAACATTAGTGGCTATGACATGTTCGTACCACCCGGATCCCCTCCAAACCCCACACCATTGTGGATGACGCCTGTTAGCATCAGCTATCACCTGCAACAACTTTGTAAATACTCACTAGCCTTTCATACCGCGCATGTAAATGCACAGTCATTACTTAGTCACATAGATAAATTTCGTTAAATTTTCTCAACCCAAAGAGTTCCATGCTATTTTTTTTCTGAAACATAGCACATCCTGTCCCGTTCAGACATCCTCGTACATTCGTCTGGGTATATACTATTTAGAAATGATCGTACCAAAAAGAGGGGCAGTGGAGTAGCTATATTTGTACAAAGCAATGCTAAAGTTGAAAGAATAGCCTCTTCACCAAGTGAATATGCAGCTCGCCTTGAGTTTCTATTCCTCAGTGTCTCCGTCAATAAAATTAATTTACTGCAAGGAGTCATCTACAAACCTATACTTCAGATTTCAGAATGTATTTATCATGGGAGATTTTAACACACTTGAAGCCAAATAATTTTGGCCTTAAAACTGAAACATGGCTCGACTTCATTGTCACAATTAATCCAGGGAAAGTGGTTTCACATGGTCAGATTTCTGCCCCAGGACTATTTCACCTTGATCTTATCCACATGTCTTATTCCATGCGTGTTCCTAAATTAAGTCTTTAATTAATCACATTTAGAGATCGCAAACACCTAAATCCGCAGGCACAACTTATGGATTCAATGAATTTGGATTGGCACGAAGTTGAGTCTCAGTCTCTTCTATATGATAAAGTTGAGATACTGAATGAGACTATTATTTCTCTGCTTAATGTGCACGCACCGGTAGTCACAAAGCGTATTACGCGCCCTCTAACTCCGTGGATGACGCCCCACATAAAGCAGCGTATGTCATGGCGGGATGTCACTGTGGCCAAATGTAGGACATTAAGTCACCTAAAACCTGCGTAGACGACGCAGTAAATGAGTAATATAAAACTGCGATATTTCCATTCCATGGAACAGGAAATTATGTGCAAAATATGGAGAAAAAAACTCCGCAGTACGGACCAAATATCCAGTAAAAGCTCTGAATACAAGTGTATTGCACCACCTGAGGAAATGAATACTTTATCAGCAGTTGTAATATTGTAGATCCCATCGCCTGTCTGGTAGCAGAGAGTAATGATGATAGCAGTCAGTTTTCGTTTAACCTGGTAACATGTCATGAAACTTTCCACGCAGTAAAGCGTATCAAATCAGGAGCCGAAGGATGTTACAAAATATTGATTAATATTATTGACCTAATACTTCCTGCCATATTCACAACTCTCGCCCACATATTTAATGCATTGCTTGCTCAGAATACTTTGCCTTCTTTCTGGAAACTAGCTCAAATTCACCCCATTGCAAAGACAAGTGCTCCTAAAACTGCGGCTGACTTTCGCCCCATAAGCATTTTGCAAAGCCTAAGAGTATCTCTTGTGTTACATGTGTCTGCGTGGTCTATAACCTCAAGCCTAAGTCAGTGTTTTCTATAACAAAATTAATTGGCTGACACTCTCGCAAGGGCATTATTCTACACTCTTTAACTCTGCTGCATAAAACTCAGCACAATACTACTCCTAGATATTTACGCAATCACTTCTCTTACATGAATTCCTTGGATGATATTAGCACCCACTCAAAAATGGTAGTACTCTCCAGATCCCTCAGTATAAAACCAAACTATTTTCTGAATAGTTTTCTGTGACCACCTCACGCCTCTGGAACAGGCTCCTGTAAGAACTGAGAGATATACAGAGCTCAAACATATTCGACAAAAAGTCAAAGAGTCACTTACTTTCACAACTGAAATTAAGATAGTAACTTACCAGTTCACAGCTTTAACGTGGTATAACATATTATACACTATCATTATTTACTACAAA
Organism: Medauroidea extradentata; assembly: GCA_003012365.1. Taxonomy (NCBI): domain Eukaryota; kingdom Metazoa; phylum Arthropoda; class Insecta; order Phasmatodea; family Phasmatidae; genus Medauroidea; species Medauroidea extradentata. The sequence goes on along the minus strand of PNEQ01086330.1, from coordinate 766 downwards.
CTAATTCATTTAGTCGCAAGGACATTTATGCGTGTATTTGTTCCATTATTATATCAAAATTATATATAAATTTTTTTCTTTCAACATAATATTAGTACATTCTTATGTTAATTATTAATTTCTTTGTCACCTTAAATAACTCCAAAAACATCTTGCAAGGTTTTAATATAACTATTTAGTGATCTTGTAATAATGTTCAGCATTCAGTAACTACATTAGTTTAATACACACTTTTATATTTGAGTCAGACATAAACAGTGTGCGAAATTATTTAAGCAATTTAATTTTTTTTCCTTTATCTAAACAGTTCACAATGTTATTACATATTGTTACCTTTTATCAAGTTAATTATTTTACATTATTACAGTTAATACTTCATATCATACTTTTCATTTCTAGCATGGGTACAATGGTAGTTCAGTAATGATATACTTTAGCAACTGTCAATAATCAATGTGCGACATGACCCAACTCTGTTATAATTTTATAAAATCAGCTTTAAATCGAAGTGTTATCATTACTAAATATAAATGTTATTAAAACTAATGGGTACAATTTTTGAGATATAGCAGGGTCATTCCATTTTAAATCAACAAAATTTGAAATATTTAGTAGCTGCATGATTTTAGATTTTCACAGAATTTTGTAGGTTGTTGGAACATACTATCTAGAGTACAAAAATACCTTTTTTAGATTTTTAGTTTAAAAAAATTTGTATATATACACATTAATAGATACAATTGCGCGCTAAAATTTGCGTTTTTAG
>PNEQ01086329.1:0-39713 GCA_003012365.1 Medauroidea extradentata | reverse complement strand
TGTGGTCTTCCGGATAGTTCGCAAGGGCTCTCGGACAAGAAAACCCAAGGTTGTGCATATTGAAAGACTGGCTCTCTATGATGGACCAGAGTCTGTTGTGTCTGCTCGGGACGAACAGACTTGAGGAGGGGGCAGTGTTGCGAGCCGCGACTGTCTGGCTGGGCGGTGTAGTACGATACTGTGGTGGCGGAGCTAGGACCCCCCCTTCCCACTCACTCCTCGGCGCCGTGGCTGTCGGGCAGGGCGGCGAAATACAATACAGTGACGGCAGCGCTAAAAGGCCTCCTCGGGTGCCGCATGGATTGTATTACTCCATGATAACCACCTGCACCCAGTATCGGGTAACCGAGAGAAAATATCGTGATCTGGAATGATCCTGTTCCCTCATTATCTCTCGGGGTGGTGCTTGACATTGAAGCGACATCTTTCCAGGAGGTTGGAGAACAGAGACCCACCGAGATAATTCGAGAAGAAGGAGGGTGGGGTATATAAGGGGGAGCTGCAGCAGGAGAGGGAGTGTTTTTGCTGGCAGGTGCCTAGTGTGATCTGAAGTGATAGTATTGGATTGCGACGACTGTTCAAGGGCGTCCAGCGAGTGGGCCCGCAGCAAGTAGTAGGCAGAAGGTGATTCTAGGCCAGAAAGATTCTGCAGTATTATTTCTTTGGGTCCACCATTGCGAGTGACTAGTAACCTTTCCATATACAGAGAACTTATGTAGATGTATTTTTTTTCTTTTCTTTTGTGTAAATAGTAGTTCCTTGTTCTGTTTGACATTTATTGTGGTAAATCATTGTAGACATAGGTTATTTTTGTATGTACAGTTGTAAATAAACTAGGTAAGCTTAATTTTCTTTATTTTATCAAGACCTCCATCCCCAAACGTACCTCAGCCCACAAGTTTGTAACAATACTGTAATGTGCCTCCGGGCCACAGTCTATAGATTATTTAATAAAGTGAATTAGGCAAATGTTTGTAAAGAAGAGCGGGGAGGATCAATGTTGTTAATTTATTAATTTTAGGAGATATAGATGTTAGTATTACAGAGTGAGAATTTCTTTGATTTGCTTGTAACTAATATTGGAAGGAATAGTGCTACAGAGTCGATTCAAGTTGCGTTGGGCTCTGTAGGATCTCAGCTTGTGCATTCAATTAAATAAGAAGTAGTTTAACTGTGAGTATGTAAAATTAGAAAAATGATTACGAGCGGATGACGGTGGAACTAATCGTTTCCCTTCACCCTTGACCAGGGTTGTCAGCAAAGATAAATGTGGGGCTGAGCAGGAGGGGACGCGGTAGCCGCCCCGCTGAGCCAAGACGGCGGATTGTGGGGGGGGGGGGCATTCGGCCCAACTGAAAATCACACTTGACAGTTATGTTTTAAATTGAAATTATATGTAAAAATTAGTGATAAGAAAGGAAAATAGTTTAATCCAGGTGTCAGGAATTTAAATTTGTGTATTATGTTTGCTTCCAAAAATAAATATGACTTATAATACAGCCGTAATCGCCTAAGTTCAGTGCGGTTTGCAAGGCAGGGCAGTTTGTAACGAAGCTTCCGATTGGCCGGATCGGAGCTGGGGGAGGGATAGCGTGACTTGGCTTGCTTTCGCGAGCGTTATTAGAGAGAAGTGTAGCGGTCTCCGGGGCAATAGGGCGTATCGCGGGGCGCGGGTGTCTGTCCTCCTGGAGAGTGTCTTCGTGTTGCTCCAGTAATATTTTATTTGTCAGGAATCGTGGCAATTAAACACGGAATACCGAGCAGTCGTGTACCTCGTCAGTTGTTTTGTGAACTGACAATCTCAAATCGAGGGAGACGGCACTTATTATTTATCGCTGCTTTGTCTCTGCCCTGAGCGAGGGAAAATACGGCTGAGATAGACGCGTGACGAACTTATTGAACGTGTTTGTTTTTATTCAGTAAACCTGCTGAACTAGACCGAGGCAAAAAAAAGAGGCTGTTATCGGGGTGGATTTGTGAACTAAGCGCTGAAGGCTGAAGGCATTCTCGAACGTCCTGCATGTATATTGTGTTTCAGATATATGTTATAGCAGCCTAGAAGGCACCTCGCTCTGGCGTCATCGGGTTGTGACGTTATTTAGGATGGCGGCCGTGACGTCATCCAATATGGCGGCCTTGACGTCATCATTGGATCCTTGGATCCGATCCCCCAACCCCTTGTTCCAAACCCCCTATAATATACTACTCTCGTTTAACGTCTCCAATAATTTTTTTAATAATAATTTTCACAGTAATAACAACTACATTGCTAGCATGTTATTGTTCCTGCATGGTATTTAGGTGACCATGGACCTGTCAGTCTACATTTGAGTATCTAGTTTTAAGTGGTTACAATTACGGTCTAATACATACCGTCAATTTTTGTACAAATATTTACCTATTGCTTAAATTTTATCTAATACCCTGAAAGGCTCATTGTGGAAATATAAACCAAAACTAAACAACAGAAAATGTTATAAGTGGAAATATCCACCGCTTATACAAATAACGTTTGTTTGAAATATAGGCTTTAAAAACTGTTTTATATTCTGTACGTGCATCACTAGTATAATTTGTTGCTTGGATAAACGATTGTTAATTGTTTTAAAGTAAAAATAATTCACCTAAACAGTTATTTCGCTCTTCTTAATACTTTGCACTTTATTCCTAAATGAACAGTTTTCATTGTTTAGTGTCCTACTCTCATTCATATACAAATAAGCGCAATTAAAAAATTTAAAACCAAAATGGAGATTCGCTTAAACATCGCCAAGGGTTTTCGGATTTTTTTAACGATTAAATCAATTAAAACCCATAACATTCTGTGATAAAGAATAACTGTGAAATTCACTGACGAACTCATGCAGATTATTTCTCAATGAAATAAAAATTAAAATTTTATAGCTCTTAACGAAGGGTAATAACGTCTCAAAAATATTGTATTTTAATCAGTATGTTCACCGGTATGTGTGTTTATGATCACATATCCACCACGCTACTCGCATTTTTAATGTAACAAGTATTTATTGAAAAAGTTTCTCCTAAGAATGTTTCGGTGTGATAACTTTCTAATTTATTTAGTCACGCTCTATCATAATTCATTTCAACACGTCGCTGACAGCTTTCTATTAAAGAAATATATAAAATAATGGCACTGTACACGATCCTATTACAAAAGATTATGTCAAATATCACATATTTCAAGATTTGTGAAATCTTTTTCATAAAAATCATTTGTCACTGATTTAGTACTTATTTAATGCCTTCTTGTCTTCAAAATTAAATGCATTTGAAAAATAAATTGTGGAGTGCTATAGCCGTCGTACTTTATGAAAAAATGATACATTAAGCAATGTTAAATTTTGTCGTTCGTAGTCACGCTCATTGTGTAGAATCTCTAACATTTTTACAGTACCGGGCAGGTTTTATCGTCTGTTTTTCAGAATCAATTTCTTTTGGCACTGCATTACGTATAGCAATTCTAAAAAAAAACTATTAAACATATGGACAAGACACAATACGTTCCATGATTTCACTTTAAAATAAGTGAAGAAGTGAATTTATTTTGCTGCTTTGGGGAGGGGAGGGGGGTAATATGATATGATGCGAATGTAGGGAAGCACCAGAATGAAGTGCGGGGGAAAGGGGAGATCCTTAAGAAATTCCGCCGACCAGCGGCATCGGCGAAAATCCGGAGACAGACCCGACCGGGAATCGAGCCCGGATCACCTTGGCGGAAGGCGAGTACTTTAGCCACTGCGGCAAGCACTGCCTCATCTTTAAAATGAAGGGTTTATTCAAATATTAGTGTAGTAGCAAAAATACTATAAAGTACTGCAATATCTTTTCCCCCCATAGTATTCAAATGAAATGCACTATGTTTCGGGACAGCAAGGGTTTTATTTATCATATAAAAGTTTTCAGGTTCAAGACTTTGATTGGGATGTGAAGACGCGTGGCTTCCTTCTCAGTGTTTTCTTCTATGGTTACATTGCAACTAATTTACTCGGAGGAATATTTGCAGCAAAGTATGGCGGCGCCAGAGTGTTTGGTTTTGGAGTTATTTTCACATCAGTCACTACGATACTTACACCAAAACTAGCTCGTATTCATTTCTACATACTAACTGCTCTTCAGATCTTTGAAGGATTATGCGAGGTACGAATTTTATTTAGAAGAATATAGCTAATATTGGCTACTTATACTCTAGCAGAGGCGAGTTGGGGTATGTAACAAGCACAGTTTTTGTTATTTAGTAACTACTGTGAGAATATTTACAAGTCAGTAAATACTATGAACTTTCCGGCCAGCCAGATGAATAATTTCGTAACACGTTTGCGTTTAAGTCTGTAAGAAAATTATGTTTTATATTTAATCGGAATGGTAATTGCTACACAAGTTACGTAAAACTTCATATTCAATTGTATACAAATATTAATTTAATTTCTTACATATTGCGTTAAAACTGTTCATGAATATTGATTAATAATTAGCAGTATTATATTAATTATAAAATGTTTATCAGTTTTCATATTGGTCTAAATAGATTTTGATATAAGTATATTTTAGTTTACATATTGACGAGTTATTGAACAGTGAACTATAAGTTGTTTCCTCAAATGTAGATAATTTGTTTTACTTAGTTATGTGCAAACTATTTTTTCTTTCTCAACTATATTGTTTTTAAGCTATTAGTGTAAAATGTAATGAAATCAGAACCTTCAAAAACAGATAAATGACAGATTAGTGATTGAGGTTCTCTACTGTGCGTCAGTCATAGTATGGCGGCACAGTTATATTGTTACATGACATTAAACTTCTGTTTCTGAACAATGTAATATTGGAGATTCAAGAAATTTTGCCGTCTTTATGTTGGCTGTGTCGATTGAATAGGTGTTTATTGTAATATTTTTCTGGTAACTCTTGAAGTTCTCAGTACAATACAGTTTTATAGTGTTATAATGAACGCAGCACACCTCAAATTATCCTACAAAATGAACAGCTATTCAAAATTTATTCAATTACGACATTAGTAATGCTAGGAATGGGAAAAAATATATAAACTAAAAATTCACACTTGATACAATCACAGCAACGCTACGTAAAAACAAACAGTTTTTATTGGAGGTATTAGTATCTTTACCAGAACAGGCATAAAAACACCACTTACATCTATAGGTGATTTGTGAGGTGATATTAGAGTATTTTTTGTCATTTAACAACGAGATCTTAAGAGCCGATGAGGGTGACGTGAGGTTAAGGGAACAAACAGCCTTACCCGATCCAGAATTCAAACCCAGGACCTCTCGCACCGTAGACCGGTGCTGGCAAGGTGATTGGTTCTCTCAGATATCGTGCGAAAAATAATGACAGAGGGTAGAGTATAAATATCCCGTACAGTTAAAAAGTGACTAAAGTTATTTGACCTGCATAGTGTAAAAAGGCAATGTAATATTTTCACATGTATTGCTTTGTACAACCAGTCTCAAATTCGGGAGGACACGCGTTCAACTTCTGGCTCCAGTCAATCTGATTTCGTTTTTATGGCTTCCCAATATCGCTCCAGCTGAATGCTATGATCATTCTATCATATAGGCCATGGGCGTTTTCTCTCCCAGTTCATGTTCTTATGTAAGCTTGTTTTTGCCGGTCTGTTATAACCTAGTTGTAGACCAGACGTAACATCCGTTACACTTAATCCGTTAGCTAATACTACTTTGCTATGTCCAGGGCATTCTACAGCCGAGTATGGAGCAGCTGTTGTCAAGATGGATTCCAGTAGAAGAAAGAAGTTCTATTGTCGCATTAGTTGTAACAGGAGAACTTTGGGGTCACTCAGTTACTGTTGCTGCGTCCGGTGCTATAGGATATTACTGGGGCTGGGAGGCCATATTCTACTGTACGGGTATGTCTGATATAATTCCGTCAGTGACCAACTAATATATAGCTTACTTTAACAACTTAACTTAGCCTATATTACATCTATAGATGATCACGGTTAGACAGCGCATAAATGATGTAAAAAAATAACATAGGCTATACAGTTATATTTTCACAAGATGTAACGTTCCACGATTAAAATAGAACCAAGTTTTTTCATAATACTGTAATGGCTTAGGCAAATATATGCCAGAATCGTGACCTGCTGGCTTAGAGTGCCAGATTTTGTACACTTTATATATACACTTGGAGTTACCAAAGTATGGAATGGTGACCGTTTTTTTTGGGTCTGCCATCTTGAAATGCGACACAAATTTGGTTTTCTTCAAAAGTTTTTGTCCTTCCTCCAAAAAATTCCTGGATATCGCTCAAACGGTTGGGTTAATGGCAAAACATGTCAGTATATGTTTTATTTGCAGTTAAATCTGCTACAGTTCGTGCCCAAGAACGTCTTTGTAGGTAAAATATTTTGTAAGAAACAAATTTTCTAACTTTTATTTAACTACAAATTTTTTTGTTCCATTGAATAAAACACCCATTGTAACCCCAACAGCATGGATAAACAATGAAGAAATCCACAATGAGTACATTAACAAATCAATTTGTTTAATTGAGGACCAAACCATGTGTAATAATTTTAATATTTTGCTATTTATGAGTTTTTTTTTATGATATTAACTGTTTGTAGGTCACCTTATCGAACCACAAAGTGGAGTTTTTTTCTGCTAACATAAAATGCAGTTAGTGTTTAAATAAAACATATCTCTAAAAATTTGTAAAATTTGGAAGTATACATAGACTTCAAATGGGGTTGAAGTAAGTATAAATATATGTACAATCATAAAATTATCATCAAGTTATGTGTTAGCCATGTCGAATATTTCAGCTGTTATGTTACATAGATAATAATTTGAATTTTTATATGTTAACGTATGTTCAGAGTTAATTCACAATTCCATTAACTCCAGTGACCTTTGCAGTGACAAAGAGCAGTGCAGGCAAATGTGGCCATTTTACCAAAACAATTATTAGAACCGAGGGGTTCAACCTTCCAACCACACTTTAATAATAATTGTATATAGCTTTTACTGCTTCGGGTATAGACATACAAATCGGTTGCCAAGTTTCTTCGTTATACATCCATCCTAAATTAGTTGGAGTAGGCGCATCTTGAAAGGTTTGCAAACTGTTTACCCAAATGCTAGATTAAAATAGGCATTGATTTGTGTTATAAGAGGGCAGCCTGTGTGAGTGGTAGATTATGCATCTTCTTAACTTGTCTAACTTGCGTATACAGATCCTGCCTGACCTCGTTAATACTGCCGAGTTCTGTGGTGCCATAGTACAGGATGCACGTGAATAGCTCAGTGAGTTCAAACGCGTTTTGTTTTATTATTGACTGGCTTATAAGAATTTTGCGGGAAAGAGAACTCCTTCAGTATCTGAAGTGTATGCTCTCCGTCTTCCATGCCGTTTTTTTTTTTACATTTACCAGAAAATTGAGATGTGGTGTCTGGACCCATCAAATGCATGAAAAAAAAAATTATAATGTTCGTGACTTGTTTTCTCCAAACTCTTGGCAAATGGCATTCAAATTATAGTATCGGAAATTTTTACCCTTACTGAATGCAACCCACAGTTGAAAATAAGGTTTGTACGTAAGCAGCTTGAAAAATATGCGTACTAGTATTACAACCACATCTGTATCAACAGTGCTTATAAGGATATTAGTTGCACCATTTTGTAATACATCCAATATCTGAAGGCAAATTCTGTTTCAGGCATGGGCGTGCTATTGGTTTTAGAAATGACACAGTTACCATGCGTGATGAACAATTTGCTAACCTTCTTGTACATTATGCATCACACAGTGGGGCAAAGAGCTCAGTTTTTATTTCTGAATTTTCAAGGAATGTAACAAAGTTCTTAGGAAGTGTGGTTTCTCATGTTACTTTCCTCAGGTTTTGTAAGTATCCCATACAGCATATTTTCTGGAACAGTCGTTACTTTGATTGTCGATCCGTGGAAAGATGTAAAATCGAAGGTCCATCAATTATATATTCTGACATCAAATTTAGGTGGTCCGTGATCTTTGGTAGGAGGAATGCAATACAATAAATCTTATTTATCGCGTGTAAGTCGTAAATCTCCACGTTTACTCATAGAGGGAGACCATGGGCGGATTTTGTAAGAAAATAACTCGGAATGATCACTTTGACACACTTGCATAGTCACTTTTAAAGTCATCCCTCAGATCATAATTTTTATATGCGCTTCGTCCAGGATGTTCAAAAAAAGAGTGTTACATTAATATTTTTAAGTGTTCTTTTTATTGAAACTTTCCTGTCGATAAGAACATATTTTAATCACGTTGAATATTGGTTTGTGTGTAGCTTGTTTTCCACTTGCTTACCGACACAGTCGTGATTGTAAATGTTGATTAGTTCGTCACATTCAAGAAAGGGACTGAACATTGATGAGATACATTCCACTAAATTGTTGACTTTTTGCTATCGGTGTTGGAATTTCCTGTGATGTCTTCAATTTCAGTCAAAAGACGTGACATTTCTGGATCCAAATATCACGATTCTCCATCAGACCAATTTGCGGGTCTTCGGAAAAGACCAACAGCTTAACCCATCATAGGAACGTACTTACCTTATCCATACATTTCTGGCCAACGCCAATTAGCTAAGGTAAACGTGGTTGATCGACGACAATGACTAGAACCTGGTTCGGACAGCAGCTTTCAGTAATAGCCTTTAAAATATATCCATGCCGCTTTTTACCATGGTGATACTTGCAGCTTTTTCTTCGAAAAATGTAAAAGGAATGTTATACCAGGTGTAGCAGTCGCCTCAGTTCTTCAGAAATTTGAAACAAGGAAATAAAGTTTCTTAAAAGACCTTTCCAAAAAGATTAAATATAAGACAATTTTAGTTGGAACTTGTATCTTACAAAATGTTTAGCGCCGTACGTTACAAAAAGTTGAAATTTTTTTGTACAACACAACGATAATATACTTCAATTTTAGGCAATTTAATCAGAATTAAAAGTTGTAATAGGTTATTTCCATGAATATAGCATTAAAAGGCAACTATTTAAAATTGATGTTATCAATATAACATTCACAGCTTCTAAACATACAAGAATAATCATAGAAAGTATTAAAACTATTACACTTGTTTTGCCCTTATTTGTAACAAATTGAATTGTTAATGTAATCGTTGTGGATTTCTTCATTATTAACCCAGCTGTTGGGTTACAGTTGCTATATTTCAATAGAACAAAAAATTTAATAATGAAATAAAGCTTTACAAATGTGTTTTTCACAAAAAAATTCAACCTAAAAAGATGGCAGTGACCTTATGTTGTAGAAAATTGAATTGTTAATAAAAACATGTATTTATATATTTTGTCATACGCCCAACAATTTGGGCGATATTCAGTCATATTTTGACGAATAATAAATATTTACAAAAAAAATTAAGTTTGAAAATTAGTTTCTCAGAAAATATTTTACCTACAAAGACGTTCTCGGGCTCAAATTATTGTAAATTTGATTGTAAATAAAACATATATTTGCATGTCTTCCCATAAAGTTAACAATTTGGGCGATATTCAGCAATTTTCGGACGAATGACCAAAAACTTTGGGGGAAAACAAAAATGGCGTCGAATTTCAAGATGGCAAACCCAAAAATCGGTCACCACCCCATAGATTGGTAGTGCCAAGTGTATATATGAACTGTACAAAATCTGGAGGTTTAATCCAGCAGGTCGCGATTATTCCGCTAAGCTACCACACTATACGTGTAAATTGCCTTTGGAATGTGTGTAAATCAACTATGTTCGTAATAATTTTGCGGCCACGCCTACATAGATAACAGCGCGAACTCGGCTTGCAGCGTTCTTTCCTGGTCTTGGCCTAACATAGGTAATAAAGTAACTATTGTTACAGTTTCTGGAACAATCCAGAAATTCTGCTGGAATAATAATTTGTTGTGCAATACAAATAAAATATTCTGCTGTATAAACTGTACACAGGGTTACTGTTTCAATAACTAAACAGTGCTGCAAGTATAACATCTCTTTTGTAATATGGTATAGATTTATTTATCTGATTAATGTTACCAGTCACCAATATTCATTGCTACATTTACTAGACCAGATTTATGTTCCATAAAACAATACTAATTTTCTCCGTGAATGCCACTGGAAACACCAGCAATATATTACTATTTGTTGAAGTATTACACAACCAACGTTATTCTGACGGACGATACACAGCCTATACTTTCAGTGTTGCATGAATACCAATATGGGTTGCTTATCAGCTGGTGGAGTGCCAGGCTAATTGTATCACCTTTAATATTCTTCCAAACTTTACACTTATTACAACCCATCGCTCTTACATAAATAATTATATACATATTAATTTAACAGTTTATAAACAGCTAGTGTTATTGCTAATCTCCACGGAATAATGTAAATACATGCATGTGAGATTTCCCAACAGGAAGAAAGAAGATTATTTATTACTCTTGCAGGAATTACAATTGAAAAAAGTCCTTGAAGTAAAGGCGATGTTTGCACGATTCATTCCCAAAGTAATTTTATTTTCTATGCTGACTTTTGTCCATCGAAATGTCACAGGATCTGTTGGAGTGGTGTGGTTCATAGCATCACAAATTTTAGTGAAGGAGCAGCCTGCACTGGATAAGACTATACCACATTCCGAACTTGGATATATACAAAACAGCCTAAGATACAATTGCCAAACAAATAGAAGGGTACGTTTGTTTTCTTAAGTGAACATATTGATATTAAAAACATTTTAATATTATTTGCAGTAGATGTACATTTATGAATATTTAACATTCTTTTGGTTTTTAACTAAAATATCTGTTAGTTTAAGATAATGTTTCTGTCATAGTTATTACATTGTTTTGTGAATGGAATGATCGATAAGTAGAGCGTTTTAACCAAACAGCTCTAGAATACTGGTGTACGTTCAAAATATTTACTCAATCAGTTTCTCGCTTTAAAAAGTCATACGAAATTTGATTTAATTCGACATAAATTACATCATCGAATACCGATATTTAAGATGTAAACAACTGTATGCTATTAACAGAGTGTTGAGAAATTTTTCATGACTATGGGTACGGGATTCGAATGAGCAAAGATGAATATTATTTCAGACAGTTATTTATAAACTGTTTATTTATAATCATCGTAAAAGTATTATTTGGTATTAGTCCAACATGATAGTATTTCTGTAAATTTTAAAATTTGTTGAATTACTTGGTCAGAATCTGTTTTGTTAAATATCAATAGCAGAGTAGGTGTGAATAGAATATAGACCCGTTGTGGACAATCCATGAAAACCCCAAGTTTTAAAACCAAAATTACAATTTTTTACTTAAATATCTAAGCAATTCTGTTATTTCACCCACAAAGCACATACCAAATATTACTTCTCACTTTTCAGGCTTCAATAAAGACAAGTGTTTCCTTATACCACACGTTATTGCTACCATAAATTTCAAGCAGCTTACGTTTCAAGTTTTACCCTTAACATTTCAATTTTCGTCTAAATTTTCACGCATTCTATATACAATTTAGATGTCTTATTTTTTTGCAAGATATAAATAAACAAAATAAACGTTGCAAAAATAATTGAAGTTGCTAAAAATATTATCAGTAATTGTAATAAAGCTGAAAGTATACGAGAACAATCAATAAATAATATAGTTCAATTCAAAATGAATGAAGGCGTCCAAATTTGAATGTCATAAAATTTTACAATATTTTACAGATCAGCAATTATAAGAATAAATTCAAGGAAATAAAAAAAATTAGTCGACAGTAACACCAAGTATACTTAAGATTTAAAAATAAAGAAAGTTCTTTACTGAAATTTAAATCTCGGTCATCATAACAATGTAAACTGTCAACTTTTTCTTAAGGATAATTATTTTATCGGTTTTATTTAATAAAATTGAAATTAACGTTATTCAGCTCTTCATCCACTAAAATAAATTTTTATTTTATTTTTGTAGACATTATTTCGAAGTAATAAATCGGTAATATTTGCTAAATTTATGTAGTTTAAAAAAATACCTTATTAAATTTTTATTTTAAAAAATATTTTTACAAACAACGTCGTCATGCAAACAAAATCTTATTTAAACCATCGGAACCTCGTAGTGTCTTTTCTAAAATCATTAATTTTATCCACTTAAAAGCATAAATTTTTTCATTTTCAATTATTATTTATCTCAAACAATCATAATGATTGCTACGAGCGGCTAGTACAACATTATGAATTGTATGAACACCTTAAGCATATTATTTATTTATTTTTATTTTGTTTTAGCATTATTAAAGTGGTATTTCTATTCAAACAATCAGCACACATGAACGTCTCCTTCCCTTAAATGAAAAATTATTAATATAGCCATCCCAATTTAAAGTAGGTTTTTAATAAATATTATTATTTATATAGATAGTTTCTACTTTTGTTCTCCAAATGCTAAAATTACTGTGAAGAAAACCAATTATTTTCAGGAAGGCATTTAAAAACAAAGTGTCCACTCCTTTAGGTGAAATATAATTTCGTGCACTCTTAAAATAAATATTTCTAACATTATAGTGAAATAACATAAAAGTATTTAAATGCTGTGTACTACGATTTTATCTGCGATTATATCATTACAAACAGCATTTTCTAAAAAGCGTCAATTTTATTACTTGTAAATATTTTCGTATGATGAAATAACGATTCTTTAATTACATTAAAAGCGTTTGCTTCGTATTTAATAGCAGTCCACATAAATCCTAATCTTTACGTTAAAATTTTATATTCCTCAGAACATTTTTGATAGCCATTTTACCGATTTATTAACGTTACAGGCACGTTATAATTATTATTTTTTTCAAGTATTTGCTAAAGTTTGTAGTTTTTGTTTTCCTTAGATATTAAAGTGTGTATAAAACAGCTTACTTAAATATATTTATTAAGTGATAACAGGTTTTAATTAGTATTATTAAGTCAATAAAAAATTTAAACAAATAAAACAAAAAAATGGAATCGCTACTCAACACGGCATACAGCCCACATTTGATCATATTACTCCGCGACCTTGAAGAAAGCAGGAAATATTTCTCCAGAGTAAAAATATACGGCAACTATGGTCGGAAAAATTATCTCATATCTTAGAAAATAAAAATAAATAGCGTTACCTGGCCGTTATACGAATACATTTACTAAATATTATATTATAAACGTAGATGAAAACCAATATTTTTTACATAAGAATTCTGAAATATACATATTAAAATATCTTAGAATTTAGTTACTGTGACATATCATACATTAATCTGACTTATTTGGATGGTCGCTTTGAATGACTTCAATTCTGACTTTTTAATTATTTACTGTATTTTCGATATTTTGTAGCTAATTTCAAATGTCTCACAAATTTTTTAGAACTATTTTGTTTTTAAAATATATATTAAAATTCACGGTGTAATTTACGATTTCAGAAGTGCAAAATTTAAATGGCGAAGATATGGTATTGAAATTTCGGGGACGAAAATGTGTGAAACATAGGAAAACTACAACGCCAAAAATTAAACGAAATTTCTTTGTTGTTAGGATGTTTGGGGTAAAGTAGACATTTTGTGGTAGTATCTAGTGAGCGATTTAAATGCGTATACAGAAAATAACTTAATATTTGGAAAGGAAAACGGAAATTTCCGCTATAAATTTGAAGTTTGGCATTAAAAATTAAAGTTTAGGAATGAAAAATTTAATTTCTGGGAAAAGTTTAAATTTTCTAAAGTTTTCTTTGCGCATTCATATACTACTAGTGATAGTTATTAACGTATCGTGATTTTTTGCATTAGGTTAATTCATATTACTTACAATGCACCTGTAACCGTGAATGCAAATTTATCAGAATCCTTGCTTATAAATACAATAGCAAGTAAAATTATGTTAAATATAGTCTCATATTAGGAAGATACGTTACAAAAAATAATCTTATCTAAATCCCTACTTAGTGCTTGATAGACAAATAAACGCCGACCACATTAATTGATTTCTACGTTTTTTTTCGAAGCCAAGATAGATAAAATGCTCAACGACAACCCTTGATAATGGTATTTGCCAACTTTATAAGTAAATATTTATCCAGAATTACTAATTCGTTACGCGTGATCTCTTGCGCCGCAGTTACATGTACGAGGTTCCGGCGTCAGAGATTGAGCCACTGGAAACAATTGTGTTTCAAACGTTGGCTAAAACTACTGACTAGGATTGCTATTGTTTAATTTTCGCAAATTGGCTTCAAGAAACGTACAGTTAGAGATTAATGCTTTTAGCGTTGAATTATGTACCACGCCCTCTTTAGTATTCACTTCTTCCTTCATCGGCTTTACGCGTATATTATAAGAGAGATTTTGTATAGTTATTACTGTGACTTTTATCGATGTACTCATACCTAGCAAGGTGTTAGTGACGTAAATCGCTGGACATATATTCAGACGTTGTATGGTTCTATTCTTGACACCGCCTATCTGATAGTATTTCTGTGGTTTCCGTAATCATTCGATATGAATGAGTAAAATTTCTATGAAAATTAAACGTACTATTCTGTATGTAAGCAAATTTCGTTAAAAAGGAATATTGCATTACAAATTATTAATGTACACCCTTTTAACAGTATGGAGTATTGTACTAGTTATTTAAAATGTATGTACACTTGCGAACACATAAAATGTCGCCCCTGTACAGGCCACAATTTTGTGTCAGTCTCACTTCGGGTATCTTCGGCAGCGTACATAAGACACACACCGAAATCGCAAAAACCCAACGCTCTCCCCGCGACGCTCTCGTCGATTACTTGAGGCGCAGATTAAAATCCAGGTGATGGAAATTATTTATTTCTCACACAAACAGTCTATTAAAATGCATAAAGCGGGGTTACATGCTCAAGGGATATCGTAACGTCTGAGAAAATCACAGATTTACAAAGTCTACTACGGAACTCTTGCCAAAATCGGAAGTTAATCGTTTATGTCTTATGAAAATTGTGAAGTTATATACTTACATATAATATCACATTTGTGCAAGTATTTAACGAATAGGCCTATAGGTTGATTTGTTTTATAATCTTACAGCGTATTTGGCTTTATACTTACATGTGACAAACGACCCAGGTGACATACGTACTCTTGTAATATTAAACAATTAAAATGCCGGTGTGAACAATGCATGACTTCCAATAGTTTTATGATAATTAGGAACTTAGGAAACAAAAAAGTATAACAGTTTTCAGTTACAGCTCCTTTATTCTGTGGCCCCGGTGGCCGAGAGGTCAGACCAAGGCGATCAGGGTTCGATTCCCGGCGGGGTCGGTCCCCAGATTTTCGCATGTGGGAATCGTGTCAGACGACGTCGCTGGTTAGCGGGTTTTCTAAGGTTCTCCCGTTTTCCCTGCCCATTCATTCCGGCAGTGCTCCGTACTCATATGTTAAGCGCTGACCAAAATCTCTCACTCACTCTTTATTTCTTTGCTTCAAATAAATATTCTGTTAATAATTTGGTCTTAGATGAATAATACACGGGTATGTTGTACTCATAAACTAACGACAGTAAATTTTCGGTTTTTAACTTAATAGTAAGTATAAACATGACTTTTGGATTAATTGATAGTTACGAATTATATGCATGATAACTGCTTATTTCTTTTGAGTTCTTCTCAGTCATTTTGATAGACTGTGTGAAAAAAAAAATCATTTTCCATCACCCGGATTTGAACATGCGCTTCAAGAAATCGACGAGAGCGTTGTGAGGAGAGCGAAGTGTCTTCGCGATTTTGGCGTGTGTGTCTGTACGCTGCCGAAGATACCCGAAGTGGGACTTAAGACAAAATTGTGTCCTGTAGAGAGGCGACATTTTTGTGTTGCCGAGTGTACATATCACTAGTCAGCGAGTTGTCCTTTGCTATTTTTACAGGTATCTTCCATTCCGTACATGAAAATATTAATGTCTCTACCAGTTTTGACAAGCATGTTAGCTAACTTTGCAGGGGTGTGGACCTTAAATATGTTAGTAACACAGTCTCCGGCCTACATAAAAGGTAATTTGTAATTTCAACTAGTATGTTACTAAAATGAGTTCAAAATATACCTATAACCAACCAAATACAAAGAAAATCTGATTTCATATTGATAAATCGAAAACAAGAGAGTTAATCATTCCCATATAACATTACTTGCAAGCAACTACAGTTGCAAACGTTTAGTCTGAATCACTCAGTATTATCAATAAAATTTTTTCTCAGTACCAACAATTAATTATGAAATGTGGTAATGGAGAATTATTCATGATTTGAAAATTCAAATATTACTTGTAATTTCAAATTAGTCATAATTAATTTGAGAGCTTCAAATAGAACCTACTTGTCGTTTATAAGACAGTTGATACGTCTTCAATTTTTAGGGTAATATAGTCCTCAGCGTTTTCCAGATGTACTATTGTTATAAATATGAAATTCATCCCTTTTTTTACACATTTGTTTCCAGATGTACTGAAGTTTGATTACAAGAATTCAGGATATCTCTCGTCCCTAACATTTCTTGGCAAAATCCTGTTTACTTACCTCATGGCTCCACTACCAGACATATTAACAACGAAGAACATATTAACTACCACTGCCGTAAGTTGTACCACGACAAAAATTTTACTATTATATAAAACTGGGTGTGTGGTTGTATGCTGTGTGCAGGAATTTCCAAAACCTAATTCTTACTCTGTGTCAAAATAATTGAAATGAGGAAAAACATGCATTTTAAAAACTATGGCTGAGGAAATTGAACTGTGTCAGGTGGTAACGGGGTGCGCTAAGTAAAATTAATTTTATATCACTATTCGATATGTCTATTTATACATTTTAATACACATGTGTGTTGTTCATTACTGAAAGCGCTTGGAAATATAGCGTAAACGGGTATTAAAATATGTGTTAAATACCTGACGTAGTTCCTGGGAATTTGCTGTCGTCAGAGACTGGTCAGGGTGCTTGTAATTTACAAGCTGGTTTATGATTTAGTCATTGCGAAGTTTGCAGCAGCACTGAAACGATTAAAGTTAAATAATACGTCACCATGGAAGTATCTACAGGAAGTAAGTTATGGCATAGTCTTGCATTCGTTACTTCTGCACGGCTGTGCAGTTGGAGTAAAGTATTAGGCCAGAAATACAAGGTCACTGAATCTATTGGAGGCCAACAACGCCGTGAAAGCAGTTCTTAAGGATATTTTTCGCTATGTTTCACTGTGAGGACTGGGGCACTGTTATCACCACCTGTATCTGCGAAACGGAATTTTTCACTGCATTCTTCTAGTTATATGGGTTGACGTGATGAATAAGAACCATAGAAAATTACACCGTGTTTTATAATTTTTTAGAGGAATGGAAGATTGTAGTAGCTTTCGTGGTAACGAAAATGCGTTATGCAAAACTTGCAGTAATAAGTGTTAAATGGGAATAATAATTAATTTTATATTAACTAACAATGTAATGTGCAAATTGAGATCCATAAATAATGAGATACTATAAAACGGCATATTCACCATATAATTACTGAAGTTTCCAATTTTTTGGTAACATAAAGAAAATGTTTTCTTGTCACTGAAGTACCTAAATGTCTTATAGATATGGAAAGTAAGTGCCATCTATAATTGAAACTATTAACTTTATTCCTGTAAACTGTCTCTAACTTATTCAACTTTACCACAGTCCGGGAATTCTGGTACTGGTAGTGTTCACCGAAATATTTATTAATAGTAACATTAACGAAGTACTTGCAATTTCTGTTTCTTTCAAACCATACACATTTTCCGACCTATTTCATTTCACCGCCTCATAGTGTATAATAGGTCCAATATAGGTGTAAAAACGTATAACAAATTTTAAGTTTGTCAGGCACTATAGCTGGTTTTATGTTTCACTAGCAGAATGTTCACAATTAATACACCATATATACTCGTGCGGCGGCCAATAGTGCAGGTGTACCAACTCGCACTAGTGCATTATTTCATCAGATTCCTTTGCTCAGTTCAGATAGTGCGCTCCAACTGTATACACTTACTATTCTATGTATAGTATTTTCCAATATAAAGTTTTATGGTAATATTTGTATGTCAATTTCTTTTTTTTCTTTCGGTGAGAAACATCACCAGAAAAATGTGATTCTAATATTTTTAAACTCTTAGGTGGAATTCGAGTAAGGTTTTAGTTTAAAGATTTTCTGAGTTCTTCACCCTTTTAGCATGTGTTTTTATGCTTAAACCATTGCGATAGCATTTACTTTGTTTGAACAGAATGAGAAATTCCATTTCCCAGAAAGCTGTTTTTGAAGTATGGCATAAAATCCTGACGAAGTTGAAATTTGAGGTATTTATTTCTCACGTGCTAAAAGGGAGAGAAATTACTTAACATTCTTCAAGTGGTTTCAATGTTGGCTATAATGTAACTTCAAAAAATATTTCAATTTAAAGGTGGTATTAAAAGGGACAAGGTATGCAGACATCAACAGAACTTTCTTACTTTTAATTTATCTTGGCGACAAGAACACATTACATTTCCAGGCTGCTATTTGTAAGGTATCTGGGACGAGAAGTGGTCGGCTAAAAGATCGTTTCGGGTCTTTTGGTCTGAGAGTGTAACTACTCCTGCAAGAAACTAGTTAAGAGCTATGTATTGCTCCAGTCAAGAAAATAAGGCAAATAGAATCTGCTACAAAAGTAAAAGAAGTCTCTGTAGCGACTCCATGTATATGAACGACTTTCAATAATGCTCTAATGTCTGAACATCAAACGACAGGGTTTTTATCTGCAGAACAATCTCTTGCGCAAATGGTGGATAGTAGTTTATCTATTTATCAATACTTAATAATACGTGAACAAGATGAAAACTTCCTTTACCACAGAGTACAAGAAGGCAAAGAGGTACGCTATCCTTAAACTCTCATTGTGGCGAAAGCATAATAAATGCTTCTCCTCGACCACACATTTACACGAATTTATCAATTTAAGTAGATAAGTGAGATAATTCATTATTATCGAAAAGCCGATTTTATAGTCATCACGAAATGGGACTGTGCCAATTGAGACCAAGGTAATAACAAACAGAAGTTTTCTCAAAATCCAGTTAGTGACGAGGCCTGTTTAGCATGCCTGTACATTTTTGCAGAATTATTATAGTAAAGATTTTTCCAAAATACAATTTGGAAAAACCCCGTTCCTTTTCCCTGAAAGTACCGAAAGTACCGCCCAATCAAACTTGTGTTGCCGAACGAATATGCTGATTTGCTTAGAAGAAAGTTGAGAAAAATAATGCATTAATTAATAACACTTGAACCAAACAAAATAAATACTTATGAAAAGAACATTTCTATAAATTCAGATTAAATGTTTTGCTTGAAATATGGTTAAGTTTTTAATGCGTGTCTTCGTGTTTACTTACTCAGACGTGTTACTTATAGAGTCTAAGGGGTAAAATCTACGTAAATGAAATATATAAACCCAATTTCGAGAAAGGTAGTGAAAATATAATCTCTTTATTTTCGGTATATAACCCTTACCTTTGTAGATACGGCTGTTTAAATATATATTCCACATTTCACATTGCTTATAGATAAGGGTATCTGAAAGCAAAGAAAATGTACTACAGAAAAAAAAATTGTTCAGGAGTGTTTCAGAAGTGAATAAGGACTTTTGGTTTATATGCCGAAGCAGAAAATTGGCAACGCAAATGACGTAAATTGAGCCCGGAAGTTTAGAAAAAAATACTCCAAGTATCTGGGAAAATTACAAGAGAGACAGATGAGCTACTTACAAACTAATAAGGCTACGTTAAAAACATCAGTATATAAATCAACTGATGATATTATTATTTACATTAAATCATACATTACTTCGTAGTTAGTTATAGTTCTTAATTTTTAGTGTTTATATATTTAACTAACAGTCCCCCGCGGCTTTGCTCGCGTGTAATACTCATAGCAGATAATATTTATTTTAATTGAAAAACATATTTTTTTATCAGACAGCTATTTCAGTCATCAAGTGTTAGGATGACAAATCTGCTAGTTGAGTTAACTCTGCAGCAGGATAAGTATACGCTATAGCTGTCCATGCGATAAACAGTCTTAAGTTTGTCCCTACCACTAACAGCGACTTCACCTGGGCCATATTTATAGTCACAGCAAAGTTGACCTTGTGGGGAATTTACATACTTCTAAATGTAGTAGGGTAATCGAATGAACGACGCTGTTTAAGTGGTACGAAGACTGATTTCCTCTGAGCATTGGCGATGGTACCATCAATAACATAAGTTACTTGTTTTTTTGTTTTTTTTTCAAAATCTTCACTTGAAGTTAAGTTCCGTTAGGCAGATTTGGCGGGATAATGTTTTCAGAAATATTAACTAATTTGATACCACAACCTTGAGATTTGTGAGATAGTATATGTGCGATGATTCTGTCGATTAACTTTAGTGGATAGTGGACTGCATACTAACTTTTTACCACCTTTGAACGACTTCATCCAAATTGCACTAATTTAATCTGTCTTGCAGTTATAGTGAGTCGGAATCGCACATCTGCAAAGTTTTAATGAAATTTGAGCCAATGACCTTTAGAACATTAGACCAGAGCTACAAACAACTGCGCCACATAACGTCGAAATTATTCATGAATACTAAATTTAAAAATAAAATATTACTTTCCTAGGCTCATAGGAGTTGTACAACAACACGTCTCGAAAGAACTGTAAAACGAAACTCCTGTATAATTTGTTTCTCGCTGGTCGTATTTGTTTTCGGATCGTCTGCATCGAAAGTATACAGACTAAGTTTTTTCTTAATAATTTAGTTATCATTTAATATAAAATAAAACTTGCATTATTTTTATTATTTTTTTTTTAGATACTTACGCAAGCATCACTCTGACGCGAACAACACCTCAATATCTTTACTGGTTATATAGATATCAAGGGTTTATGGAAAACAAATTTTGTGCTTTTTCACCCTTTAGGGTGTCGAATTTCAAGATATTATAATTTCACATATTAGACATCAGTATAATTAATCCAGTTGAAGTGCAAATCATGACGGTAGACCGTTCAGTTGAATCAAAATCGATCATACATTAAAAAACACATATAACCCCTGCACAGTACTGAGAGTTCGAACTTCGAAAAATCTTAAAACCGTTTTGCGATCATTTCTGTATTCATCATCCTGAAACAAAAATTAACTGTTATACCACAACGGGTTCGAGAGATATCGAGGATTTATCTAAAACACATTCCAGGTCTTTTCACATCCTAAGAGATGGAATTTCGAATAATCCTTTAATCACGTTTTAGAATACTTCATTGGTATCTCTTGGATGTGAAAAACACGATAATAGCCCGCTGGGCTCAAGATATATCGACGATTAAGTGAAAACACTTTTGACCACATTTTACCACTTTTCACCTCCTTAGGTGGCGAATTTCGAAAATTCGTGAAATTACTTTTCAGGTATTTGAATAAGCATCAATCTTAAACAAAAATCACGTCGCTATATAAAAAATAAATGTGGTCGATATATATCGAATGTGGATCGAAAACACATTTTACCCTTTCTTTATCTCTTTGGGGCCGAATTCGAAAAATATATTTTACTAGTATTTAGATATTTAGATATTTGCATAAGCATCAATCTAAAGCAAAGAGCACTTCGATATCTCGAGTGTTTCGATAGATATAGAGGAATAATCGAACACACTTTTCATGTATTTTCACCCCCTTATTTGTCTAATTTCGAAACGTCTTTGAGTCCGTTGTTATTCATTTGAATACACAACCAATTGAAGTAAAAATCACGACTATAGCCAATTGTGTTCCAGTGATATTGGCGATTCTTTAGAAACTTATTTCCCTCCTTTTTACTGCTTGGGGTCGAATTTCAAAAAATCGTAAAACTCCTTTTTGTATACTTACGTAAGCAACATTTTGAAGTGAATAACAACACTCTATCCCATTGGATTCAATAGATATCGATAGTTAATCAGAAACATTTTTAAGGTTTTTTCACCCCCTTAATTTTTGAATTTCGAAGAATCCTAAAATTGGCAAATATGCATTTTTATGTGTGTCCTATTAAAGTATAAATCACGATGATGATAGACCGTCGGGTTCGAGCTCTATCAACTACTCTTCGGAAACACATTTCACCCTTTTCACCCCCTTAGAGGTCGGATTTCGAAAAATTCCTTCTTGCTGCTCGCCTACGACCTGAGGGGAACCCCCACAAAAAATTTCACGATTATAGGTCCAGTGGTTTGGGCTGCAGTTTTATATGTCAGTCAGTCAGTCAGTCAGTCATTCATTCAGTCAGTCAGTGTTCTCTTTTATATATATATATAGATAACATAATTAAATCCATGTACTTTTAGAAGTCCCTCGACCCTACCCCTCTATAAATCAATCTATATATAATTAATATTTTAATACAAAAATTTGATCAACATAAAGTACGTTAATTTTATTTTCACTTTATACTTAACCCATGCACTAATAATGTTTATAGTTTAGGTTCCTGTTTGCCCCTTTACCGTACTATAATGTACATAATTATTGTAGTTTAAATTATATTACATCTTAATTTTTTTTAAATTTAAAGCTCGCATTGAGCAGTATTTTTTTTTATTGGGCCACTCACTCGACGTACTCAAAACAGATCAATTTCCGATAAAAACAATAAAATAATGAAATAAATATAATGATCACTTTTAAACAACTATTTTCCACTATGGTACTTACATGCAACAGGTACACTTTTCGACTGACTGTACAGTACTATTCTTAAAAACGTAGCGCGCAGCATACGAATAGCATCACTTTCGCCTATGAACTGTCTTGTTCTGTGTAACCATGCAGTTTATATACACCCGTCCTCCCCCCATCTACCCAACATAACAGTACCCTCACTGTCCTCTTCCCCTCTTCTGCCAAAACATCTTAAGGAACGTCCTATAAATGAAACCTGAGAATCGGCCAACGGATGTGCACTTTGAGTGACAGCTGGGCGAGTTCTAGTCTGAGAAGGCACTTTGTGGGGTGCTAAGGGTTGAAATTGACCGGAAAGGAGAATATGTGAAAGTATACGAGAAAAAGGGACAGAAAATACGAAAACACGCTTTGCTTTTAGCCGTTTTCCTCACAAAAATTATTAAAGGGTTTCATTTCAGATATGTATTCACAAAAGACGCATCTAAGTGACTATAGATAAATGATTTGCTTAATAGAATGATATTAAATTTCAACATTTCGATGAAATCCCAAATTTTTTTATAATCGTACTGATATTCCAGTATCAAAATTTCGACTATAGAAACAGAGATATGACTTTTGTCTTTCCTCCAAAAAAGTTTTACTGTCGTATTTATGTATATTATTCTTTGAGAAATCAGAATAAACAAATCATCTTGAAATTATGCTAATTAATTAACTAGTAACGCTCCTCAACTACTCCTACAGCCTCCATTAATACTTCTACGAAAAATTGGTCGAACGGAATAAGATATAAAATGATAAGATCAGGTTGGAGGTTGACAGCTGTAAATAATGTTGAACTACGAAGATATGTATTCGGTTCGTTACAGAAATAAGCAGCGTAAGAGTGTGTTATTTATCCTGTCTCTGACTGGATGTATATAGTCATGAAAACTTAAAATATGTCAGTGAATTCTACGCTCGTGATGACCAGCTGTACGCTAGTGTTGGCGACCACGATGGCAGAGATGAAGACTTGTGACGGCGACCTCTTCGGCCATGATGACGTGATGTTCGCCAGTGTTGACAACAACTTCGGTTGCGGCAGGGACTTCCACGACAGTAGCTTGCACATCCTAACGTAGGCGGTGTCTGCTAAGATGACCCCGTATTCAAGTTCTCAGTGTGTCGATACAAATAAGATGATAGTACAGTTTTATGCAAACAAAAAATCTTTTGATTGATAATACGCCTGATATTTATGGTTCAGACAATCTGTAAGACCATTGTATTTGCAAGCCTTCCTGGTTTATTTTTCATGTAATATGCCTACTGCCGCATATGCGCGCCCATTTAGCACCCATTTAACTTTTGCATCATTAGCTTATTTGCAGATATTGAGAGCTATTCTTAAAGTGTACGTGTGGTTATGTTAAATGCTTTGCAGATTATAATGTATTATTGTAACATATGTTTGAAACCACACATACACGCATTCACTCGAGCACTCGCCACAGCACGGCAGACGGCCGTCTTGTTACTATGTATTTCGAAGCTTGTTTTCCATTTGTGATAATAAGGCCATCTTTAGGCCAACTGCCACGAGTACAAGTACAGAGGCTGAGAGTCGCCGGCCACGTGTTGCTGCTTCATCACACAACACGTGCACCGACGCTTGTTTCCCATTTTACTAATAAGTTCATCCGTAGACCAATGGCCCGGATAACAGATATAAGTATTGAGGCAACGTATACACATGCCGCGTGACTAAGTATTCTCTGCTTGATAATAAGGTCATCTACAGGCCAATGGCCAGAGTGCAGCGTACAGAGAATCAACACCCGCCGCATGAACGGAATTAAGTATTTTTCCTCTCGAAAATATCGAGAGTTGTTTCAAACACAAACTCTTATCAAATGTCACTGAAGGTTACTTTATTATAAAAAAACCTCTGAGAAATGGAAAACACAAGCTGACAGTTAATAGAGTGCACGTGGTGTTTGTTAGCTAGACGGTCATCGCCCTGCCCTCCAACCAAGGTTGAGGTCAGTTCGATGCTATATAAGCGTTCTCCGAGACACTTCGTGCTCAGAGGAGCCCCGGTTATCGTTGAAGCACTGTCTCTATGTCAGTTGTCTGACTGACTGTATACTTGAAGACTTGTAATAATTCTTAATAAACGTGTCAACTTCTAGTTTCAAGACTCTGAGTTTTAACTCTTAAGTGCGATCGCACCTTACGTGCCTAGTTACAGTCTCCGCTCGGCCATAACTACGTCACGCCCCCGCAGTTCCACTGTGGGATACGATACTACTATGTAGGTTTTACAATAAAGTAAATAAAATCTGCTTTTTGAAAATAAACACGATTGTTTGTTTAATTTGTGTGTTTTATGGGAATACATTTTTGCATTAAAGTAATCATGTGTGAAAATGTATATTAATGTTAAAAAGTATTGTGTATATTTTAACTTGAGTGAGCAGAAGTTAGTGGGAGGATAGAAAGTGTTATTGTTTGTAACTAAGCTTCCAGCCTTGGATGTTTTAGTACTTCACATAGCGGTGCTTGCAGTGTCCGCTGGAAGGTATGATACTGACATCTGTGAAGGGATAAGTTATATTTATGTATATGAAGCGCAGAAAGTGTGGGACGAAGTATGTTTGTGGGTGAGGGTGTAAGGGTGGTGAAGAGATAGCAGGATGGAGGAGGGTGTGAGTGGTTTGGTCAGGGGTAAGAGGGGTTGTATATTAACTGTATGGTTACACAAACAAGTCAGTTCCTTGACGAGAGTGAGTCTGTACGGTTGTTCTCCCCGCCATGTTTAAGTAGAGTGTTAGTATTGGGAGTCATGCATGTAAGTATCCTAACTACACATATTGCAAATTGCTTTAAAATTCATTTTAATTATATAATAATTGGGTTCATTTTATCGGAAATTAACCGGGTGTGAATAATTTAGGAGTGGGATTTAAGCACCTTAGTTAAATGTTTAAATGTTAATTTTAAATATAATGTATACAAAAATATGTTTTTCAAATTTTAAATTACTCATTTAGATCGATTTTTAATTTAGAAGGGGGAAAGGGGACTTAAATTATCAACATTATTGCAATATGCTTCAAAGTAGGCTTATAGGCCTAATGAATAGCAAAAATTCAAAAACGTAAAAAAAAGTTTAAATCTAAATTTTAAAAAATATATTAGTTACAGTTAAGAATATCGACTTATTTTTTATATTGACGCCCAGACTTATTAGTCTCTGAGCCCGAAAAAACGGCTCTTCTTCCCACATTGAGAAGCCAATGGCGTCATACTATTTTTTCTGGAGAGAAGAAAAAGTATGGGAATATTTTAATGATAGGAAAATGCAGGGAACAACTTGGGAAATTTTGGACTTGTTTATAATGTTTTGGGGATAAAAATGGGTACCTGAGGGTCGTGACCCGTGACGTCGCCGGATGGTGGAGATATCGACATTCGTCAAAAATCCCTCCCCCCCTCCCCACGTCATGTTGTATTGACATTTTCACATTACAACCGGCTAAAACATATTGTTTACCAACATATATGTACATGCATAAATAAAGATATAATATGTGAGAGTGTGTTGTACATGCGTGAAAATAAAACTATTATGTCGCTGTTACTCGAGTATGGTATTTATGAAATGTTTACTTAATGATAGTATATTTTGTTTAGGCACGAAAGATTTTCATCTGTGGAGGTTTGTCAGTCATGGCTTTATTTGGCTTCCTGATTCAGCTAACGACTTCTTCTACACTGGCTATCATCTGTTTGACTATGATTCTAATAGGCAGCAGTACTTACCATGTGCAGATATTGTAAGTATTCTCAGGTAATTATTACTGTTTGAACGAAATTAAATGAAAATTAGCGTACTTTTTGAAAGTTTTTTGGACAAAAAAGTGTTTCTAGAAAAGAAAATTGTGTTTGCATTACATTTAACGTTCATCGTTTGAATCTACGTTTTTTTTCTTTTCTGAGACAGTTATAATTATAAACTCTTTTCACTTCGCTGTCACGAATAACACAAGTACACACACATATTTACTTATACACATGCAATTAATTTATTTTGATCCTAATAAAATGTGTTGTAATGTATTTTTTAACTATGAAGTTTGAAAATTGTTTGCGAAAATATTTAAAATGGAATCAAGCATTGAAAAATAATTTGTTACCAAAAAAGGGTATTCTTAAAATAATTGTTCGCTTCTTCAACAAGACGTCGGAAGTTAAAGTAATGAAGCGCAGAATTAATTTCAGTCACATATTTTGCATCACACTGCCATTGTTACGCTCATTGTTGTCGGAACTGTCTTCACCGCTAAACTGGACAAAAATTTGATCAATTTCGTGTTCCAAGCAGGTGGCACTATTCCAGCATTGATTTTCTGTTTCTCGTACAAACAAAATAGCACTATACCTTTCTTCTTTCTTAATGTTATTAACTGCTTTAGTGGTAAACTGTTTGATATCTGCCGCATATTGCGGGACATGTTTCTCAGCAACCCTGAGCTTCGCACTGATCCATGCGAATTCTCAGTTCACTGTGATATCGAGAAATTCCCACTGCATCGTTCCCCAAATTTTCCAAAAATTCCTTCATGTAGTATTCTGAAGATGGGTGTTTTTTGGCTAACGAGCGTCAGCGATTCACTTTTTGCCATGTTATGTTCGTAGGCAATGTTATAACTGTCTACCAATTCCATTATTTCTAATATTCTTGAAGTTGTGGTTGTAGCTTTTAACGTGTTAGGAATGGTGTGGTGCAGTGTTCACAGCTAGGATGGAGATTTGCTATCACTTTTTCTGCATCCATTTAGAAAAATTCTTGAAGTTGCTGCATTATTTTTCTTCATTCGTCGTAAATATCATCCCCTCCAGGCATCAATATTATCGTTTGGTTTTTACATTTCTTAAATATAAATCCCTATTCCCTTTTAATTTTCTCAGATATATATTTTTTTTCTAAGGAAAATTAATTTCTTCTTTTCGTACTCCATGAAGGGTTGTATGAGTAGGAACTTCTTTTGTCACAATGTAAAATGTTGTACTGTACGCCGAGTGAACATCGCGATCGAAGTCGTCAATACACATTTTCTTCCAATTATGTTATAGTTTCTTGCCTAGTCTCGCTAGTTTGTCACAACTCGCACCAGTTGCTCTAGATTCTTTTTTAATTCTGGAAACTTTTTTTTCGCATGACACAAAAACGCGCAAGTGGATGAACATAATTTTCTCTGTCAGAAAAGGCAATTTTTTCCATTCCGCGCTATGTTGTCGAATTTTACGATTGTACACCGCACAGCAGACTATTGCGACATCGATACCAATGCAATCTCTCACGTGGCGTCACACCACACTCACGAAACAAAGACGATACACGCCGACTGTCTGTGGCACAATATTGTGGTCAGTTCTGTGATGTTTAACACCAGTTGTCGCGTAGTAGTCAAGGACCACAGAGCAGTAGTTCGCTTTTCTCCCGCTGGACTCTTCGTTGTCGATTAGTACTTAAATGAGTTCACATTGTTTGTTATCTGCGTACGTACTAAAACAGCAATATAAACAATAATTTGCGAGTCTCGATGAGGAAAAGTATACCAAATCTTTTACACAAAAAATAACAGCGATTTGATTTTAAAGTCGTGATGGTAGGTTGGTCGTTAATAATCTGTAGAAATGAAAACGGTTGTATAATGTAATAACCAGAAATGAAAATATTTTATTACTCTCTCGCTGATTAAAACAGGTCCTTAGTTGGGGTAGTAAGGTATTATAATAAATTCAAATAGCGCAGTAATTTTGTTTTATTTTCAGAGTGAATGCTTTAGAAATGGCTCCTAAATATTCCAGTGTGCTGGTTGGATTCTATGCCACTGCCGTTTCTGTGAGTGGCATTATCACGCCCAATCTAACAGGATATCTTACACAGAACAAGGTGAGTTTGTTACACATTAGCATACTTTTTAAACAATTTTTTTTTTTTTTTTTTTTTTTTTTTTTTTTTTTTTTTTTTTTTTTTTTTTTTTTTTTTTTAGGATTCTAGCACTGATCCGAGATTTATAGATGTTAGAGAGTTAAGCGTACCAGTAGTAAAAAAAAATATTTTAGAACACATCCATCGACATATTAAACTGAATGATACGTGGATGCCTGCTAGTGGCAGAATCAAAAACGGAAAACACTTTTCACCGGAATTAAAATTTATAGCACTTCATTAATAACAGAATATTATAAAAATTGGAGGTTTATCAATAATAGACGGATACTTCGATGTGTTCCTTTTCTAATATGTTAAAATAAATATTTATAAGGTTTTGTAAAGTAACTACGTATTATAAGGTTAATTTTTTTTCAATAATTTCAAAGCTTATTTGATTATGACTTTACTGGTTTAGTCTCAAAAAACTTTTAAATTTACAAGACAGAGTGTACTGAAAGAAAGCTATAGGTCATTCGGAATAAAGTGAGCACTAAAAAATTTAATCTTTGAAAAATGTCACTAGCCGTTACTGCATACAATTCAACATTAACTATATTCTCCTCACTGCTTGTATGGTTGGCAGCGAAATTGCGCAAAATAGTTCCATGTATTTTCCTAATTAAATACAACAATACATAAACAAATTCTACTGAAATTGATATAATTGTATTGTATACGATTAATAAACATTTTTTTAATTGACTGTATAGATTAATACTGACTGCACAATTTATCTTACACGCGCAAACATCAAGTGACGTGAACACAGAGGTTAGACATTTCCCGTCGATAGCCGTTACGTGCGGAAATATTCGAATTGGCTGAAAATAGAACTTTAACAGGGCTTTTTTCAGTGCTCACTTTATTCCGAACCGCCTTTACCTAAATTGTTCTCTGATATGTTCAAAGTTGTTAGCAGAGCTATACTTACAAAAAAAATCATTTATCCATTTGAAATAAAACAGTATGAAAATTACCAATACGTTTGTAGCGTTGTTTTTATGGTACATTTTAAAGCTAATATGAAAAGCTCTGTGACGTTAAAAAATTACAGAAAAAAATTGTAACCGCAATAATAGTAATACACAGTGGATTATAGAGCAGTAGATTATCGAGTTGTCATTTAATTTAAACTCAAAACCCCAAGAATAAGCCAGAAATGGTAAAAATTAATTTTGTAGTATTCTTGATAGCAGTTAAGGTATCTTCTGGTAAAATATTTATTTAACTATTTACTTTATAAACACTACAATCGGAATAACAAATGTGAGTAAATTATTATACCTTAATTTTTCTACCTGAAAAATATTTTTATACCACTTGAGTGAAATAGATATATGAGAATTTGCTTTCTTCTTGTCTTCTTTAGTTTCCAAGTTAACAATTATTAATTATTTTCAAACACATCATTTACAATCAATTTCTTTCATAAACTCCTCTCGTATTTTAAATATCGAGATAACAAGTTTATTACAATTACTTAAAACTTATGGTGGAAATTGCATAATTTATGAGAGTTTATTTTATCCAAATAAATGTATTGACTGCGTAATCATCATCTCTTGTGTCAGCTACGTATTACTAGTTCTACGATTTTGAAACATTATTTTTTGTTTACGCAAAAACATTGCTTGGTTAATTTTATAAAACAGAAACAATAGTATTTTATTTTAATTCAACATCCGATTTAAATCTTTACGATATCTAATTAAGTTCTTCGCAATAATCCATACATCTACTATCTACTCCTTAATTTTTATATTACATCAAATACTACTTCATCAATAACTTTTAGTGATTGCATCTTTTTTTGTAAACATAGTTGAAACAACAGCAGCAAAAGCAGTTTTTTTACCAAATAATAATTTTTATTTAGACTTAATCTCATTACCTTCTGTTTGCAGAATTGTATCTGTCCCATACATAGAATGAAAATCTTAAGGATCTCTAGAGTAGTAACATAATATTAGCATGCTTAATCTTATCTATTTAATCTA
This sequence comes from Medauroidea extradentata, assembly GCA_003012365.1. Taxonomy (NCBI): domain Eukaryota; kingdom Metazoa; phylum Arthropoda; class Insecta; order Phasmatodea; family Phasmatidae; genus Medauroidea; species Medauroidea extradentata. The sequence goes on along the minus strand of PNEQ01086329.1, from coordinate 8,930 downwards.
GCATAATATTTTTCTAATACGTCTCTTATGTTGGTTTAAAATTTGCAATAACTACAGCATGGGTGACGTATTTATGATATATTTAAGTTTTCATTGCCTAATTTATTATATTGTTTAGTTATATTTCATTCTTCAAACTTATATTCGAAGCAAATTACGTGTAAGTAATTTACAGTAAATGCGACATTCTTGAAAAAGAAAGGAATGTTTAATTTATATAATAATCGTAGTCGAAATTGTTCAAAACTTCATAATTATTTTTGTTAACAATTTGGAAAGCCCTTATGTATTTTTATATTTTTTTGTTAAAATTTTTATTTCTCTCCCAATATAAAATTATGACTATCTCCACAAAATCGGTATCTTTCATTTATGATGACTAAAAAAAATCGCAGGATTTTTTTGTACCGTCTTCTAAATAATAATTTTTCAAACGATTGTCTTCCTGTGTTGGCGGGTAGGTTTACTTGTTCTCTGCTTCGGGAACAGTATGGATGCTAATTTTTTTCACTTACATATTCTATTTTTTTATGATTAATTGCTATTTGTTAGTTAAAGATTGTTCTTTCTTCGCATGTCTTTAATCATCAGCTTCGTGATTCTGTCTAAACTTTCTACAATTCTCGATAAGTAATTTAACTCGAGGAGTTTCCTTTGGCACATTTATAAATTTAGCGTATTTCTCAACTTATTTTATAATTTTCTGTGGGTGATTCCTTATCAAAAATGTAAGTATAGTCACATAGCAAAACTTTTTCCTAGCGCAATTCGTAAGGAAGAAATGCACCCGTAAAAATTATATTTCAAATTATAATTTTAGCAAAATATGGAGTTAAATTAAAATTCTGTGGATAATGATTAATGGTAGTGAGAACTTCAACATATAAAAAACCGCTCTTTAAACCTATCACCTTCGTAAAAATGACAGGTATGGTCATCCTCCCGTTGACTAGAACATTTATGGCGTTGGGTTTTGCGATCACTTCATGTAATTTTTCTGAGCAGTACATTCCAAGATAACTTTCATTTATTTCAATCAAACTTAACTTTCGTTTTCTTTATTTATTTTTTAAAAGTGTTTTGTAAGTATAGCCTAAGTGTTTCCGGTAATAATTTTGTAATATAAGAATTTTTATATATAAATATTTATTACAGTTTTTCACTTGTGACATGTATCCAAACGTGTTTGTATTTTTTTGTAGAAAATGTAGGCGTCTCTTTGTTTTGTTGCTTATTGTGGTGTCACCACTTTATACTATTTTCTATTCTTCGCACATTCTACGCAAAAAAGGTATTCATATTTGTATGTTATTTTCATGTGAGTTAATTAAACGTAATTACGTAATTTGAGTATATTTAAGTTTAAATTGGTTTTATTCTTATACGAATTCCTGCATCCCAATTAATATATTTCGTGTACGTAATTGCATGTACCGGTGAAATTATACAGCCTTGTACGAATTTTAAGAGCCTGTTGTTAGCAAAAATCAAGAATGCATGACCTGGAATCTGATCTAAGGCCACCAGAATACGAAGCGAATGTTAACGTCCACTTCATCTTGCTCAGATAATGTATTTTATTGTCTCTTCTTCGTACCAACATATCAACATCTCTAATGTTTTTATACATGGTTTATGAAAACTATATTTATGTACAAAATAATTTATAAATATAACCTATTTCTTCCTCATTTGATTATTTATTTCTTCCCTATAGTTTCATTCTCTAAATTTATGTGTTCCGCTCACTCTACTCTTCCAATTTATTTATGAAAACCGGTAATTGAAAGAAAATTTCGTTACATAAAAGTTTCCGAAATAAATGTTTTATTTACGCAAGGTGGTGAGTAACTTTATCAGCATTACTGATCAATTTATATCGTTGCTGTTAAACGAGATACACTACCAATAAACTAATCAATTAGTGGTGTTAATGAATGTATCGTGTACGGGGGAAGCACGTTCACGAAGGTAATTGGCCGCATATTAAATACAAATCCGCATGAACAGGCCTGAATATAATTGGTTAAAACCGAGCACCGGGGAGTCGTAGTTGGTAAAAAAATGGATTCATGTTCAGGAGACAGGAGTTTTGGTGCATGATCTATCCTGATTTTCCGTTCCCATGGTTTACAAAATCCAAACGAATTGAGGGATAATTTTTGTGTTTTATTGCTAATGTTTCTTCAGCAACAAAATAATTAACATAGCCTACATTCAGCTATGTTCTGTGTGAATACATAACGAGTTTTCTGAAACTAATGGAATGAAAAAGAGTAGTAAAGCGAATACCTCCCATATTAAATATTTCTTAACCCTCTCACATTATTCCTCCACAGACGGCAGAAGAGTGGCACACAGTGTTCTCCATACAATCTGGGATCTGCTTGGCTGGAGCTATCATATACGGTATGTTCGCTAGTGGACAGCTGCAGCGAAGAAGACCGAGTGATTCCCGACAGTGAAAATCACAAGAGTTAAAACGCACTTAGCCATGTACTAAAAATAAGTGTAAACAACTGCATGTATTAAGAGGTTGTGTCAACTCTTTCATTAGAATTATCCATGTTCGTATTGTACATTAATAATAATGTGGTTAATTACCATCTGCGTCTCTTTAATAGAAACATTATATTTTACTAATCAATTAGTATTATTAGACAAAATTATCACTACGGGTTATTTAGTCGTTATTACGTAGTGAGAGATAATTATTATCTGAAATTTTTCATTAAGTAAATGATTTCATAACTATGACTTAATATATCGTAGCAAGTGTAAGTAATTAAATACAAAGTTCTTATTTAAATATTTTAAAATTAATCTTGCCGAATAATCAGGAAGAAATTAAGAATATGTTGAAATCATTAGAAACTGAATATTTATCGTATAAAGATATTAGATTTTCACTGAAAAAATTCATATTAGAACACCTTGAAAATAGCTAAACGTGAAATTTGAGTTGTTTTTAAATTTATGGCAGTAAGTCAATATTTTGATGTATTAATCATTTGATTTTTAGTAATTATAATTTAATATATTGTGAATTTAAGAGGACAGCATTAAAATTTATTAATTTATTAATATGTTAAATATATACCCGTGTTTTGTTCAGAAGTTTGTATTTTTTTCCAGTGTCACACCAATGTTATTCTAGTTCAGGTTTCTGTTTCACACGTCTTATAGCTCACCACGAGTTTGATTTTAAATGTTAGGTGTAAATGTATGTTTTGTTTGTAATTTTGTAATTCATTTCTAAGGTTTTACAAGTTTCTATATTATGGATTCCACCTTCCTACACGTTAGAGGCTCGGAAGTGACGGAGCAATGAGGGATACCTCGAAGCGCGCATCAAATTCCCCAATCACCACAACAAGCCCAGGATCCTAATAAGCATGCAAAATCCTGCCGATACATTTTTACTATGGGACATTTAGGTTATGACCATATAATTTTATTAGTGGAAAGTCTGAAATAATGTTCAGTGCACGTATTAATCTGAGTTACAACACATACATCCGATTAGTACATTTTAAATTACGGCAGTATGTGAAGGCCTGAATGGGTTTAGACACAGAGTTTATTACGATCATGGTGTCTTATCAATGACATTCGTTCTTGTCCAAAGTGGATATATTCTTTTCATATATATATATATATATAATAGGCACTTGTAGAAAAGGTTCGTAAAAACGTATTTACGAACAGTGATCAGGTTTGAAATACTAGTTCGTAGGTCGAAGGGCATTGCGAGATGACAAACGTATTGTTATACTCCGTACGTTATAACTGATAAGCATTAGCAATTCAGCGCAGGAAAGTCCAGTTTTTGTGAATGACCACGTACGAGTCCCTCTAAAGTGGTGTGAATTTTTTTCCAACACTCAAGAATTTTACGCTAGCGGAAATACGTTTGTTGGTACTAACAAGGCCGCTACGTAATTTTAATATTTGTACAGAGCCTCACAACATTTGTATTCACTGTTTCCTTTTTTATACGTGGATCAAATTACTATCTGTAGACCAATGTGAATGAATTTTGATGGTACCAATGTGGGAGTGGGCTCATTAGCTTCGTCTCGTAGTGAAGAATCCGAATTTCTGCTGTAGACAATCCAGAACCGGTGCGGTTAGCCAGCACTCTTTGAAAACAAAATGTCTGCCACTGGATGTAACATCGTGAGAGTCGTCTTTAGTTTGTTAGTTTGTCACTCGCTAAATAAATTACAGTTAATTTCCTGAAAGCTGAAAAAATTCTACATATTACAATTGCGGACAAAGTTTGGTTAATATAGTCCAAACTTTTAGGTTCTCTCAGTAACTCAGATGTTGTCAGTTGTAGATTCGCTACAGATTGTTCTCTGAATGGATAGGACTGTGAATAATGGTAGAGTTTGATGAAAGGGATATGCATTTCCGATGCTACTATTCTGATTTATATTTTTCCTGGTGTTCCAAATTCTTTCCCTATTAATGCTGGAACGGATCCTGTTTCTCGCCGCTTTCATTCTTGTTTCTAGTCTTCCAACTTGTTAAATCTGCCTCTACCTCGCTTTCTATTATTCGTCAAATCCTAACACCCAAATTGATATAATTTTCAGGGCAAATGAATAAAAACATCCGTACGCATCAAATTATTTAACAATATAAACATGTTTCTAACTCGGATCAAATAAAACATATAAATTCCTATAACCTTTCTTTGTGGATACAGAACGAATCTGCATTTGTTGAAGAAATTGAAAGTTTATTGCGGTGATGACAATAATTCCAATTTAAGTGGACAAGAATTAGAAGCACAGTATTCCGTGCATACGACTTCTCATGTCATTAGGATATAGCAACACATCCAACCTAGATAAAGAGTGTAGTGTGTAATGGAGTAAAGATGAAACATTCCGTAACAGTGGTAACAAGCTTTCAGTATTCTGAAGATTTGCAACCGATTATATTTTACTTCTGAAGCGTTTCATCAGTTCTTGTATCGGTGACAGGCCGGAGTAAGTTGATAACTATAACAGTATTTCAAAATGACACATGACATTCCAGTCACACGTGCATTGTGTATGAACTGAAGTTATCTTCTTGGAGAAGTTTTAAAACGACGTTGTCATGTAAGGATTAAAACTTTTGAACGCAGTACGTCACTTGCATGTTGTTATGGCTTGAGGTCACAATAATAACCTTTAGTAGGAGGACTTTGACAACATAAAATATAACTTGCTGGCGTGTACATCAGTGTAGCGTAAAGCAACCTCTATAGTGGACTGACAACCATACGGTGTGAAATGGTGATGTTTTTGGTAAATGTTTCCTCATACTTCTACGTTACTTTTTCATACTGAAGTGCAATACAATTTGCTTTAATAAAATTTACGGAGCATTCTAATTCCAAACCTATTGGCTATCTAAATTATTCCACAATAAATATAAAAAGCATGTTTCTCTGGAGTGTCTTCTCCACACGGCAGTTGCTTCAACAGTGAAATGCACCAACGTACATAAAGTTGCCCTACTCATAATCACAACATTCTTTTCAGTAGCAACACCTTCCTAAAACACTAATGCATTTTTGTAGTGGTCCCAACGGCTGCTTCACATTGAAGTACGAACCCGGAGTCCTTCAGACGCCAGTCGCTTATGAATTGTGTAGGTTTACATGAAGGACTTTAATGTATAATAACTGTGTCGGGGTAGAGCACATGCAAAACGCCGGGTGGGATACGAAACAGGATCACCTAGGTGTGAGTCGAGAAGTCTGACCCCTCGACCACCGTGGCCCCCAGTTGGTAGCTGAAACCTTTTACTGTTGACGATAGTATTTTGTGCAACTTAAAGAAATAAAACCGCCAGCGCTGGCTAATGAATTGATCTACACTATTATACTAATATACTATGTTGTGTATGTAACAATAAAACTCAGACAATACTGCAGTTTTTAAAAAATTTCTACTATCATTTCACTGTGTTGTGAAATAACTAATAGTTTGGTGACTTACCGTAAGGAGAAATATTTTATATAAGTCAATGAAGCGTGATTATCATAATAATCCTGTCTTTTTAAGACACTAGTAATAAATATATTTCTATCGCATTGCTTCTTTAAGTAAAACATAAGAATTTTTCCTTTTGAGGGAATTCACAAGACGTTTAAACCCAAGCTGTCGAGAAAGCAAGGCATCATGCAGATTCGATTGCAAGAAAGATAATATATTTATCGAATGGTCTTAACCAGTCAAAAAATATTTTTACACTTATAGAGATTATTTTGACAATAGTACTTTTAGGTTCCGGTGACAAAAATCTAAAGTGAGGCGAGTACTAAATAATTAAGCACGGTGAGTTGTTTAAATCTTAGAGCACTGAGGTGAGGGAGATTAATTACTCAGTTTAAATATTTGATTTATGTTTTTGAAAAAACTGAATAAATCCACCAACAACCCCCCACCCCTCCTTCCCAAAATACAGTTGACGTTCTGCTGAAACCACAGTACACACATCGCATAGGACCTATTATATTATGGTAGAAAATGCATATATGTTAAGGTCGTTCGGGTTCCAAGATTTTTTCTGATTTTTAATGTACTTTTTATGACTTTATTTTAAAGGAAATGTGATAAAATAAATCGTATAACGTACTATAAAAATATTTCTAACACAGTTACGAACAATTTAACATTTAAATACTGTGCATCGCAGATTTCATAAAACTGATTAGAAACAATGGTATTCACAATGTTGCAATATTGCCTGGCAAGCCGGACAGCAAGACGTCCGAGCGGCCATAAGGTCAGTGTTGGTAAACCACGGAATACAGCATCTCACCTCACCCCCCTCGTAGTTGCACAATATCGAGGACAAGCACGCCGATATATGGCGCTGTTACCAAGTAAACCAGGTCTGTCTGTCGTCCACCAGCACTCATCAGATCAACAGCAGTGCGGTTCTCCGCCGGGGACTCGGGATCGAGCCCCGGCGGGTGCATGCTCGTTCGTCGATGCCGTCTCCTCATCAATCTAGCTTTCGATAAGGTCGTCAGATCTCGTTATGTGGCAGCAACTCTCAACCTAATATAATAACTTAATAATCAGTAATATTGTGCTCCCCTCCTAAATAAATACAACACATAGTAACATATTTTGTATTCAAGAGTACCTGCCATTGTAGTATAGTAAATGCCCGTTTAACCATGACTGTCTTAAGTCATTTAACCCTTAATAACATCTAAATAAACCCACAGTGTAGCTACCATCTGAGTGAAACCCCCCAACCTAATAATAACTTATGAACACCCAATATAATAACGACTTACAAAATAATCATTTTGTAACAATGGTGCAGGCGCCTTTCGCTCCTCACCTCTCACAGCCAAGCCACCATCCCCTTAAATTAATCAACTTAAAATTAAACTAATTGTTAATTTAATTAATTTCCCCACCCACCCACCTGTAAATTCTAGTATAAATATAAAGTCAAAACTCCAATGGTAGATTATTAAGTTTATCCCGTAGCAAGCAATTGTAAATCAGCCTCCGTTCCCCAATTAATTAATAAACTTTGATTAATTGAATTAATTTCCCCACCCACCATAGTGGTAGAATGTTTAAATTAATTCCGTAGCAAGCAAATTTAAATCAACCTCCATTCCCCAATTAATTAATTAACTTTGATTAATTGAATTAATTTCCACACCCTCCCAACCATTATAATTCTTTATTATAATATTGCAATTTCTGTTAAAACCAATTAAAATTTTTATGATAAATAAATATTCCAATTTATTTGCTGTTAAAACATTATTTCAATAGTTTAATCAGTAAATAAGTTCTGAGATTTAATACTACAGTTATTATAGCAATTTGAAACAATTAAGTAAAGGTGTTGAAAACTTTCTTTTTAGTAACATTTTAAGGCATTTACAACTTAATTATTCCGCTGTGTGTGCCGTAATTAGGTAATTTCATTAGAATAGTTAATAACCACATTCAGCATTTAATATAAAATTTAAAACATATATTAATTTTAAAACACAGTTAATATTTAGTAGTAGTCGTTTGTCATGATGATCTAACACAGTACATCAATGCCACGATTATTATAGTTATTTTTTGGATAGTTGTCATAGATGTCATAAAAATCATTAAACATTAACAATAAAAATCAAATAAAAAAGTAATTTCTATCAAAAACTAAAGAAAGAAGTAATAACTTTAGAAATACCGGTATAATTCAATATGGATAGTTCACAAATTTCAATGACTTAAAACTTTAAAGAAATGCAAAAACAACTACCCAAAATTATTTAATTATAACTTCAATTACATACAAATGTGCGCTACAACAGGAGAGAAAAATTACTAAAAATGAATAATGATTTAATACTTTAGGAAAATTATACAATAAACAAGTCTTTGAAAAAATGATTTCAAAACAAAATCAGAATGTATGCAAATGACAGAGTTATTAGATATTGACTTAAATCCTAAAAATATAGAAGAAAATCTAGGAAAACAGTGGTTTCCAAAATATAAATACATATTATACGGGTTAAGTTTATGCATAGAAAAATAATATGAGTAAAACTGAATTTGTGTCAGATTAGATTGATAAAGTTATTTAAAACTAGCTGTCCCGTTGCGGCTTCGCCTGCGTGTACTAAAGAAAAGAGTAACTAACTTTTAGTTACGTGTTAATTGATGGTGATACTATATTCTATATTATACTATATTCTCTGTTTATCTTTAAAACATCAAATACAAACAGATTTGTCCAGTCCACTGCGCTAAGCGTACTTTTTTTAATTCATCTTTATTTCTCTATAAAACAGCTGCCCGGCTGCGGCTTCCACCGCAAAACAGCTGCCCGGCATTTAACAGCTAGCGTACTCAATAACAGTGTAAAGAGCGCGCGCAATACGCTTGTATGATGTC
>PNEQ01086322.1:14691-32688 GCA_003012365.1 Medauroidea extradentata | reverse complement strand
ATTAATTAATGTGTCTGTGACACAGGAGTAATTGTGTGCATAACTAATTGTGTTGTGAGAGTTCTAGTTGATTACTGTTTTGTGTATTTCATAGCTTTGTGAGCTATTAAATCCAGTACTTAATTTAACTCTTTTATTTGTAATTATAGACCTCTATCCCAAAGAACTCATGGGAATTGCCCACATATAAAGTTTGTGCGCTCAAACTTGTAGCAGTATGTTAACAGCTAAATCGCAAGGTCCGTACTGTAGCGAAATGTTAGTAGAATTTGAGGTATAATAGCACATGTAACATTTTTCTTCTTAGAACTCCGTAAAACCGAAAAATAATCAATTTCAATGTGGCGACTGAAACCGAGACTTAAATGGTCAAGGACCTCTATTATATGGCAGTTCTAAGTTGGGCGTTTCTAAAGTATGTGAGGTCCCCGAATAATCGCAGCAGCGGAGGGGGAGGTTTTATGGCCGGAAGACCAGCACCCTTAATTGCCACTTCTTATATTGCTTTAATTTCTATTTCTAGGTATTCTGCCTGTGTTCTTACAAAACACGCCTTCTCACATTTAGAAATGCCTCTAACTCTATGCCTATATGCCTAACCTCTTGAGTCTTTACCTGAGACTCTTCTTATGGGTCATCGGCAACAATCCCTCTCCAGCCTTAAATACGGGTCCGGAGTCCAGCTAAAACAGTTACACGCACCCCGCCGCCGTTCCAATGATTTGCAACTAGTCTGTCGGGGTGCTTTTGATTAAAAAAAAAAAACACCCAGCGAGTTATGGAAGCTTCGGCTTTCGGTCTCGCGACAGCACGGCCTCCGGGGGCATATGAGGAATCGGCGGCGGCGGAGTGAGTGAGAGAGATTTTGGTAAGCGTTTAACATTGAGGTCTTTTAGCGCATTTATTCAAGGTGTTATGGAGTTTTCCTTCGTTTATGACATTTTCCGTGGTTAGTTAGAGACATTCTTGCTCCAGCACTTGAGCGAGTCATTATTTCATTCATGCCTGCAGTCCTGTGGCTCTCGATGACGTGTTCCAACAGCATCGTCCACGCCCCAAGCCCGCTGCAGTGGCAACGTCTGTAGTTTTACCCCATAATGATTTGACTTGAAGTTGATGTGTCCTGTCTCCAGTTGGGTGCTGTTGTGAGTGACCATAAGCGTGAGGGGCAGTTAACTGACAGTCATGAATGGATGCAGTTTTATTACTAGAGGTACGTCAGTTTCGCGTATTCATCTGGCAGCAGCCTAGACTTGTCAGTCCTATACACCCACTGGCCGCAATCGATTATCTATTGGCTTATAACCGTACAAGCAGGTAGCAAGCGATAGCACTTCGGATTATTTCCTTACTTACTACTGTCTTGCAATAGTCAAACGCGTTTCGTAACAGCCGCCAGTAAGTCACAGACATGACAATGAAGTAGGCCTATACATAATTGGCGTTCAACCTGACCTGGATTGTATTTGCGAAATTTACGTACCTCTATTTATTGGACAAACAGTTAGGGCTAGGAATATTTCGCGAGTTCAACGACCAACATGCTAGAATCCATTATCCTGTGTATACCGAAGCTCTACTATTTGTCCATTACCTACTACTCATTCAGACACCAGACAATAAACGAATAGACGGGGCTTGAGTATGCATAGGACATTGGATTCTAGCATGCAGGTCACTGAACTCGCGAATTATTCCTAGCCCTTGACATGCTTCATTGCGATGTAGATGCCTATCAAAGACAATTATAGAGACACTATCATTGCACGACTCTTTAAACTATCATATCAAAAGCCTTACACGCCTGGTATGCTTATTTCTCTGAGAAAACTGGGAAATAAAATGGCTGATCTATGACGATAGCGCACAGGGGCTGTCCACCAAGACGGTTCGGGTTCGATTCCCGGCAGAGTCGGTCCCCGACTTTTTGCTTGTGGGAATCGTGCCGGACGATACCGTTGGTCTGTGGGTTTTCTCGGGGATGTCCTGTTTACCCGACCTTTCGTTTTGGCACTGCTCCATACTCACCTCTTGTCACCCCTCGCCAGAAGTAAAGACCTCGATGTTAAGCGCTGACCAAAATCTCTCGCTCACGATAGCACTCCCGTTGTACTCACAGTCGATATTTGACGGTGTACATAAAACAGCGAGTCGGTCGCCAAGGCGGCCTCGAGTGGCCGGTACACGGCCTACAAACGGCACCATTGTGTGCACGGCTTCGCGTAGCCGAGCATGCGTGGAATAACCAAACTAACCCCTCCCGCGCCCCGGGGAAAGTTCCCTGAGGAACGTGGTTCGTGTATGTATGGTCTGCGGGCGCCCACATTGATGGCTGATTCAGATTTACTCCTCACTGGAAGGACGCTGGTGCCACTTTAAAAAAAAAAAAAAAAACAACTTACGAGTGAAATCATCCATAGCATAAAACTAAATAGGTATTTGGACATACACAATTACTGCAAATCGCGTGTCACTGAAAACCAGAGAATACACACAAACAGACAAGTAAACTAACAAAAGAGCTTTGTTTGCAACTGCAAGCAAAGGTAAACATGTACAATTCCGCAAGGAATTCAATCTGTGATTTACAAGGGGGAAAAAAAAAAACAAACGAGCACCCAAGCACAAAAAAAAATAAACAAGGGAAAACTAAATAAATAACTCAGATTATTCCACAAAAATAATGACGTCAGTAATTACGAAACGTCATACAAAAAAAATTACAACAATAAACATACAAAACGAAATAAATGACAAAAAAACTGGACGTAGAAAACACAGCAGAAACACAGACATCTTGAGGAAAGCGAATGGAAGCAAATAACACACCATTTGCTGCAATGGCACATGTATAAAATACCTCCTTGGATTTTAATTTGCCCATATCGTAAGAAGCGTTCAATAATAATATCCACAGCATTATACAAATTTTACACCTCGGGGAAGGAAAACTTTGCGAGTTCAGTTACCCGCATGCTAAAGTCCACTGTTCTATACAAACTCAAACCCGCATTAAACATTTATTGCCTACTTTTCCAGTGAGTAGCAGCTAATGGACAGATGATCGGGTCTTGAGTACGCACACAAACAATGGATTCTAGCATGTAGATTATTTGATTCGTAAAATGTTCCTTTCCCTACAAGTACCATATTTCGCTCCTAAGGATAGTATATCGGTTGTAGAAATAATTCAAATTAATCGGTAAAATAATTAAATTTGTATTTCTTTAATTTACCTATCTTGTTATTTTTTTTTGTCAGGCAAAGTGTGCTTGTAATGAACCTGCGTAAGCCACCTTCCCGTATTACTAATTTACCTACTTGAACCAGATCTTTCGTAACTTTGTGTATTTATTTAAAATATAATATATACTCACGCACGCGCATACACACGTCAACACTATGTAAAATATATTCAGTGAAATATTAATGTATTTGGTTGCTTGGAAAAAGAGACTTTTATGCATTGAATCAATATTCAATAAATAACTAATAAAAGGTTTAAACTTATCGTACAGTAGAATAATGAGTTAATTAATATTAAGAAATGTCTACTGTTTTGAAGAGAACATCATTAATCTGCTTTTTAATTTTGTAAATATTATCCGCGAGTTATCTTAAAAAAATTGTTTCTAGCATTTCATTGTAGTTACATTTTATTGTTTTGTTGGTACTATTTCACGTATAAAGACATTCCCACAGTGCAAGTGTAACGATGCGTATATCCGCAGCACAACGTTTCTCAGGTACTGCGCATGACGCTGTGTTGTTGTACTTAGATTAATGGTATCAATGGACAGGTTTTTTACATCATGGCGGTTAAGTAGTACACTGCATTATATTATACTACAGCAACGATCAAATCCACAATTTATAACCATGAATAAACTGCGTGATCAAGGTTACGTCCTAAGCAATTGTAGGTTTTGACATGCCATTTGTCGAGACGGAATATTTGTATAGATAATTTAAACACATGTACAAGAGAGTTTGATGTATACATTTTATTTATTCGTGGTCTAACATTATGATCACACAGAAGTGGTCTAATTCACAACTTAATGGAGAGACATTAAAGTTTTGTCATTTTATTTATGTCTACGCAATGTAAACTGTTTACTTTTCGTAAAAACTTAGCAGATATCTTCTAAGATACAATTCTATTTTACTTGCATTTCTGTTGATTATCGTCAGGATTTAGCACATCGATACTCACTACCTTAAATTTCAAATTGTGACTTAGCTATTTGTATGAAACGGAACATACATACTTGCTTCAAAACTATGGAGACAAACATATTATTCTAGCAGTACGCCCGCGGCTTTGCTCATGTTTATTACTCATATTGCCAGCGTGGAATAGTGTAATATAAACGGTAACTCTCATTGAAATATTGGCTAATGGTTATACTCTCTTCTTATGTCATATATGCCTTATTCTGTTTCAAACAAAGGTTATTACGCCACTGTCCTAGAAATTCCCATCGCAAATAAATCAATTTAAGGGTATTCCAGTGTGGAAAAATCGTAATTTTATGTTTGTATAAAATAGGGTTAGTTCTGTAGACATTACTTAAGAGTACAATTTCCTCTCGCAAAAAATTTTTGAGCTCAGCCAGTTTTCCCATAATGTCAGTTCAAAGTAAAAATTTGCATATTTTTACTTCATGCAAAACTTGAAAACCAGTAAACATAATGAAATAGAAAAAATCACATCAAAACTACATGCCACGGTCTACGGCTTGAAGCACATAGAATCCCCCTTTGCAAAAAGTTTTTGTACTTAAAAAATTTTCTAACATTTCCTAATTTTTATTACATTTTAAACTTTTTTTTTAAATACAAAATACTTATGTAAAGGGTATCTATGTGTTTCAAGCTGTACACTGTGGCATGTAGTTTTGATGTGATTTTTTCCATTTCATTATGTTTATTGGTTTTCAAGTTTTGCATGAAGCAAAAATATGCAAATTTTGACTTTGAACTGACATTATGGAAAAAACTGGCTGAGCTAAATTTTTTTCGTAAGACGAAAATGTACTCTCAAATAGTGTCTACGAATCTGATCCTATTTTATACAAGTATAAAATTATGATTTTACCACACTTGAACGCCCTTAAGTAAATTTCTTTCATGTGATATGAACCCGAAACCCACCACACCACAGACTTTTATAATAGGCCTACCCGAAAGAATGCTTCAAGTCAGGCCGCGAGTCTTCTTTCGTATCTGCAGGTCATAACCAAAATAGGTTTATTTATGAATAGGATGTTCAAACAAAACTTTTGAATTATTTCGCTATGATCTTTCTCACTTTTCGCGAGACAGTAACATTTTACTGCTTTTCACATCCATAATTTTCGAATTTCATAAAATCGTGAAATTAATTTTTAGATATTTACAAAAGCTTCACTCTTATCAAAAAATCATCTCGATATCTCAACGTATATAAGAGGTACAGATGATTAATAGCAAACACGTTTTTTTTAACGGCTTTCAAGGATGAATTTAGAAAAATCCTGAAATTTCTTTTTAGATATTTACGTTAGCTGTATTTTAAAGCAAAAACCATTTCAATATTTAAACTGGTTTTGGAGACACGAAAGATTATTTGGCAACATATTATATATTTTTAAGGACTTAAGAGTTAGAATATCGAAAAATTCTGAAAACTCTTTTTACGTATCTACGTAAGCATAATTTTAAAGACAAAAAACCACCGCAATATCTTAACTGGTTTCAGAGAAATCAAGTTTTAATTAAAATCACATTTTACGGCTTTTCATCCCCATAATTTTCGAATTTTGCGAAATCGAAAAATGTGCTCATATGCATTTGTTTAGCCAATATTCTGAAGTTAAGAAAATAATGATGGCTTTCCCGGTTAATGAGCTATCAGGGATTCTTTGAAAACACAATTCACCACTTTTCACCCATTTAAATTTCGAATTTTGAAAAATCCCTTCTTAGTGGGTGCCTACGAGCTAAGGGGAAGCTACATTCAAAAAATCATGGTTTTAGATTCAGCGATTTGGGCTGAGCGTTGATGAATGAGTCAGCGAGTGAGAGATATTTCGCTTTTACATATACAGGTTTACAAGCTTGGAAATAATTCTTTCTTTCTAGTTTAGGGTTCATCGAGTTGAAAAATATCGAAATGAAGTGAATATAATAAAATATGTATTGAAATTACCGCGTATAGGTTATGTTTTGCAATTAGTTACAAGAAATGCAGCATACTATGCGTGAAACTTAAATCAAACAACAAATCACATTTTTACCTTAAGTATTATTATGGTGCAATAGTTATGAAGTAGTATTATAGTGCACAAATATTGTATGTCCATTGTTTCTAGTTTTGAGATATTACAAATTAAAGGTTTGTGAATATGTCTGTAACAGAATGTTACGGTTCTCAGTTATTAGTATTTATATAAAGTTTCACTATTAATCAACATATTCTGATACACAGATGAGCTTGAGTTTAAGGTAATTAAATGATTTGCTTAATTAAAAATGCCAATACGTGGACATACAATGATTGTGCTGTAACCGGGTAAGTTAATGTAGGCTGATGTAAGTGCACAACTATTGCAATGTACATTTACTACAAACTGACATGGAGCTGTCGTCAAATCATTTATTTAAATAACAATGAATTAAGAAAGCTAATAAAGAATTAGAGCAAATCTATCTATCATTAATAAAAATAATCAACAGTAGTTATCCTTCTACAAATGCAATTAACCAACAACGAACAGTCTCAGAATAAGTCCTAGAATGGTCAACACTGCAAAACGAAAGTGACACACAAAATCACTCGATCACAATATAACCCATAAACCTAATTATTCAGCCTTCTTCCTCATCAGCGGATTCCCATGGCACAATGTCTTTTTTTTTTGCGCTGCAGGTATATGTCTTCAATGTAAGATTTGTACTCTGGAGGTATTATTACTTTTTGCAGCAGGTACATCAAATAATTTTTTTTTGCTTCGAATACTTGTAGCCTACGTTAGTATTTCTTTTCAAGTTCAATGTTACGCCATGACAATGTTTTCTCTCGTCTCCGTTTGTGCAAGGCATTCATTTCTTTAAATGATGCATCGCTGAACTTTTACTTTAACTGAATTTTAAAACGCAGTTTTTTTCGAACATCAGCCACTTTATCTTCAACCGATTTACCTTCTAACAATCAGTGTCGTGATTTGTGTTCAGTATGACTTGAGAAGCCAGTGCCTGCAAGTTAATCAAGTATTTAAATGTCAAAATTGTAACCTTGTTAGGTGTAGGTATCTTGCGAGCCATCTGTATAAGAATACCTCGTTCTCTAGTTCAGTAAAAATTTTTATGCTTATGTGTACGTTCTATCGTGGCATGCATTGAATCTGCTTTTAAATTGGAGTTGTCAGATTCCATAACTTTCATGTCAATTACTTGCAGGTGCTCTGACTTGTTGACACAGTACAACAGAGCAGCACTTGTGAACTTGTTCCGATTTTGTTTCCACAAGTGTCACAAAAACTGGAAACTTTCATGACACTTTCAGGTAGATTGAGGAGGTAGTCCAATAAACATGTACCAATTTCCGATGCTCCCTTGGCACCATTGGCCTCATCCCAAATGTAACAATAACCATACCCTCCTGCTGGTTTGTAGAAGTCATACATTGTGATGTTGTATACTGAAAGCTTCCTTTTCTAGTAAATTTGAGCATCACCAGCAAAGGGAACTGTCAATATATCTTGTAAGTAGAAAGTGATTGCTCTCTGCGAGACCCCGTTATCAACGATAGCTTGCCTTTTATCATCTTCTTTCATATTCAATAAATCGGCTTCATGCTCTTTGTGAATTTTCCATTCATGTTCGAAGGTTGTTTTATCAGAAGCACTATAATACTGACTACATTTTGAGAACTGATCCGATCCTTTTTGGGTTTATGAAAGCTTAGTGGTGGATCAAAACTGTTGAATGTTTCCCTATATATAAACCGTGAAGTAGGCTTCCCGTCACATGAATCAGAATATAAGCGATGCGTAGTAGCAACAATCAAATCAAAAGGAAGGTACAATTTCCGGGAATCCTTACGAAAGTAATGAGATTCCAACAGGGGAAAGCTGTCTTTGTACTTCTTGATGTTGGCTTTAATTTCATCTGTCGTGGCATTAAGGTGAAATTTTTCCCATTCGTCCGTCTGAATCAGTGTAAGAGCCACCTTCTCCTTTCA
Organism: Medauroidea extradentata; assembly: GCA_003012365.1. Lineage (NCBI taxonomy): Eukaryota > Metazoa > Arthropoda > Insecta > Phasmatodea > Phasmatidae > Medauroidea > Medauroidea extradentata. The sequence goes on along the minus strand of PNEQ01086322.1, from coordinate 24,461 downwards.
ATTTTAACCCTAAGTCAATAACTTGAACTGAAGCTGCAAAAGTATTGCACAAGAATTTCAAGCACACTCGTTGCATTTGTCCATTATCATCAGGAAGTGTGTACCTACATACGATATTTTGTTTTCTGACGCGAAGAGTCTAGATTTCGTTTCCTGCATCTTGCGATGGCAATCTCAGTCACAAGTGAACATATTTAGGACTTCCTTTTTCCAGGGTGTGCAAGGGACCAATATTAGTTGAATAAAGTATGCCTCCTTTGAACACAAATTTTGTCCGAACAGCAAAATCTGCTTTTAGAGCACTTCACATTCCTTGGTTCCTTTGATGTAACTGTTCTTCCTCTTCTACATTCATATTCCATTCCTGATGCACATAACTTATTTCGGATGTTTCTCTTTCAAGTTGTTGGATCTGTTTTTCGTATTTTCTTACTTTTATTTTTTTTTGAGTGGCCTGATTTATTTTTCGTTAATTTATTTTCTGTTCTTGCTGAACTTCAATTGATTCCGAAACACTGCTGGTAGTTGTGTGACATTGACATTTCTGGAAGAGTTTCTATCTGAGGTTAATTTGTGTGTTTCCATTGTGTCCAACTCAACTTGCGCAAGTATGACTGTGAAAACCTTGTCGAAATATGAAACATCAGACATCTTCACATTATTTTCTACATTGATATGCGCATCTTCTGGTTGTTCTCCATCATTAATTCTTTCCATTTCTTCAAGTATAAGTGGATTTGTATAAAGTTGGTTCAGACTTGCAACTACATTTCTTTCACATTCAACGGTACTTGAAGCATATTCTGATGGTGTTACATACTCCACTGTTGCCAATTCCTCTAGTTCACTGTGACTTGTGTACACCGCAACGTCTTGGAGAGTCCAGGGTACATCATTGGATTAAACTGAAAACAAAAATTTCACTAATGGGTTTTATAATGCCAATAATTACTTTATGAATTTAGTTTGTGTTGATGGTATACACTTGAGAAGGCATTTTTTTCAATTTTATATTTTTCACACATTTTAGAATACTTTAGCATACTTAAAAGTGTTGTAATAGCAACCATGGTTGTAGGTTTATGACACAGCAGTTAATGCTACCTTAACAATTATTATTTCTTTACAATGGTTAGTAATTACTGACATAACTGAATGCAATTATTGAAGTGTCAGTTACAAATATTTAAGTTTATTAATAACATAAATATTCTGTGAACTCCGGTTATGTAGGCATTTAGACATTTTAATTGGTGTAAATAATACATAACACCTGGAAATTTTTGTGCAACCTAGGATATTGGTACTTTTGATTATTCAAGATAGTTGCACATAACTTTGAAACACATAATTAGTTTTAGTTTACTGAGCTAAATCCATGCCTCAGTATCAAACAAAAACATGTACTAAGTATTAGGTATAGATGACTCACCCACACTTGGAGTGGTAATAATATCCTCAGTTAGTAATATTTCTGTATTGGTGAAATGTTCATTAGGTTTGAAATTAATATTGCAGTGTCACAAGATCTCGAAGGAACATTTTCAGTAACATTATTGTCTGCCCATGGTACAGGTGCAAAACTTTTTCCTGAAAATAGACATAACCACAATACAATAATTATCATAGTTCAATTTTTTTTTTCATGGGACTTACAATTTTGTTCTTGACTTAACTGCCAAACATTCATGTTAATAGAAAAGGCCTGTTATGAAGAACTAATAACATATTCCAATTAAATAAATTAACGTTATTAGAGTAGGCCTAGGTACTTACCATGTTTAGTTTTGTAACCTGTTTGGACATCAGTAGGCAATACAGTTGGGCATGATTCCCGATGTTTGTTATCCTTTTCCTGAAGAATCTGCAAAATCCTTTTCCTCTGCTATTTGAAATTTTTGTAGCTAAATAATTTTCTTCCAATTTTTGCAGGTAATCACAAACCGTTAAAATAACTAGCACCATTACCCAAAACAATAGAAACATACGCCCAGTCATATATGTTGTATGTCCATACCACAGTCTTAGAATTACAGGTCTGGACACTAGCCTATCGAACAATGCTACTGAATTGACCCCGTTATGACCGAAAGCGCCACTAGCAATGAAGTGCTTTTTTTTAACATTGTAATACAGGGTCGTACTGCCACATCTCCTAGCAGTTCCGACACGAGCTTGCTCCTTGTAGATCCATTTACACAATGTTAAAACAACACCAGAGTGTCAGTGGCGTCAATTAGTCATAAGAGGGTTAAGTTATACTCTAAGTGTCCAGACCTGGTCCTATATGGCCGTGGTCCATACTAAACCATCATCAATGTTTTGAAAGCTTAGATAATGCAGTACAAAGGTTGTATGTCTGGACCACGGCCGTAGAAGAACAGGTCTGGACACGCCTGGATATTTGACCCCCTTGTTGTTCACCAAGTTACCGAGAATATTGTGTTTTATTGGCGCTGGAGTTAGGGCGGTCGGACTAAACTCCGCCCACTTCCTTTCCGCTAAGTTTAACAATTTATCAAAACGTATTTTTTATTAATTTATGAAATACTTTCTTCGCTCAGAAATTTAAGAAAAGGCTCCAGCAATCTTTATTTGCTTTATTAATTTAGCAATGGAAAAAAGTGGACGGAGTTTGAGTCCGACCACCCGGAAAACAGCGCCAAAAAGTACGACATTCTCGGTAACTTAACGAACTACAGCCAAACAACAAGGGGGTCAAGCAAAATACATTCTTAGATAGGCGAGTGTCCAGACCTGTTCTTCTACGACCGTGGTCTGGACATACTATGTTTGTACCACAACAACGAAGGCCACACACAAAGATCACAAGTATAGTATGTCCACGCACAACCAGGTTTGCTTGCCCATAGTGGTGATGGCTGGAATCGTTGTAGCACAAATGTTTTATGTCAGGACATGCCATATTTATACCCCATAAACAAGTTCACAGAATATTACATTCATGTTAGTTGTAGATGCAACATCTGTGCACTAAGACATTCATCTTTCTGTGGTTAATACAACACAACAGACCCTGGGTTTTTAATATTTCCAGTTCACTTGGACATGCAATAGTTGTGTACAAGATAGAGTTAGCTCCCCCGATTCAAAATATGTCACTATATTAAAAATGGCCAAACGTGGACATTTAATGTTTGTGCGCAATGCCATCGATTATATTTGTATTAAAAATGCCAATTATACGTTACACCTTTGACGGAATTTTACGCAACTTATAGCTGCCGTTATTTTTTTTTTTATGGAGAATTGAAACTCAACGCATAAATACCTGCACATCCACACGTGGTTCCTGGGCAAGCGTGTTCAGTATGAGTCACGGTATTATCAGGAAGAGACGACACAAAGACTCAAGTATTTATTCATTCCACAGGTGAGCCTGTCACATGACTTGAATAACAAATAAGTGTCCGAACTTGATCACGAATCACTCGGGAGTAAACTCAGGACTCAGGTGAGGTGGCTCACTATTGTTTTAACAGATCCGGGTTCCTTGTTTTGTGAAGTCATTCAGACTGCACGGAAAATAATGTTACGTGCATTTCGACACTGTCCTAGAAGCTTCGTTCAGAACTGGAATTAGAATGATAGTAATTTTTAGAGTAAGAAATATATTAGTAATTAAGTATAGATTCCAACGAATCAGCCTATACTGAAACATTTAATTTAAGAAATATATATCCCAACAATGTTATGGCATCACTGACATCATTCACACATTCACTGCAAAGAAACTAAAAAAAAAACCTTACGATTTATGCAGACTATATAGGTTGTTGAAGGATTAGTAGTAGGCGTACGTAAATTTAATGTGTTGCACATAACGCATTAATAAGCGTTTATTGTCAACGAACTTGTGTGCCGAAATGACACCCAGGTAAACATGCATGTGCAGACATCAGTTCGTATAGATTTGAATTCTGCGCTTTTCAAGAACAGCACACGCAACATTAAAACTGGTAGAGAAACTCTAATATCGTCTGATATAAAACAGATTAAAATTAAAAATAATAAACATTAATAACATGTAAAACGCCAATAAGGGATATTTTTAGGATGACAAACACATTACTTCAACCTCGAACTAAAATGTAAACATTCATCAAAAAGAATTATCATAGATGCTTATGTTGGTTGCAGAGATTTTGGCCAGCACTGAACATCTAGTTATTTAGCACTGGTGAGGGGTAACTTGTGTGTGGAGCAGCGCCAGAATGATGGGGTGGAGAAAGCGGGAGATTTCTGAGAAAACCCGCCGACCAGCAACATCGTCCGGCACGATTCCCTTAAGCAAAACCCCGTGGATAGACCCCGCCGGGAATCGAACCCGGATCGCTCTTGGGTGAGGCGAATGCGCCAACGGCGGCACCTATGGTTAGGTCTAGGTTGTCATAGGATCGGCGTTAATAAACACTAGCTCTATTAAAATAGAGTTTAGGAGACTTAACGGCAGATTCGATGATCGGTCGCAGCCGAGTGGGTTAATGTCGCGGTTCACCTCAGCTTTCAACGTCTTTATTTATTTTTATATTTGTACCAGATTTATTTTTTTATTTTAGACATATATTGAGATTAAATCTTCCTCTTAGGAAACGTTTGTATCTCTAACAGTTTTTGCGTAATGAGTCGTAAACGTCAAATTTTGCACTTTACGGTTTTAAGTACGCCACTAAAACCAACTGACATACCAAACTAAAAAAATTCACACTATATAATAATGCTGTAGGCTATGAATTGACACATATAAAAACAAAAAATAAAATACTTTTGTATTTAATAAAACATGCTTAATTTTCTAATGAAAATTAAAAAAAAAATCAACAATTTTTTTAAAATACAAAAAATATATTTCTTTGTTTTTATATATGTCAAATCATAGCCTACAACATTGTTATATAGTGTGAATTTTTTTCAGTTTGGTATGTCAGTTGGTTTTAGTGGCGTACTTAAAACCGTAAAGTGCAAAATTTGACGTTTACGACTCATTACGCAAAAACTATGAGAGATACAAAAATTTCTTAAGAGGAAGATTTAATCACAGTTTATGTATAAAATAAGAAATAATATCTGGTACAAATATAAAAGTAAAAAAACGTTGAAAACTGAGGTGAACCGTGCCCTTAAGGGATAATGTGGACGGATTGTATCACAGCGCATGCTTACATTCACAAATATATTCGAAGTGTCGTCATACAACCCGAACTCAACGTGGCGTATTACGCAGTTGTTCGCAAACCCTCGGTTGTTACTACGTGTCCAGGGGGAGGATTACCGAAAATTTCAATTGTTTCTGTGAATTTTTGTACCTATACAAGATATGGTTTGGTTTGTAGACATACATGTGACTGATTTTTACTGAAATGAAAATATTTTAGTTTACTTAGAATTTGTAAAATAGCATGTAGAAGTACACATTTGTACAATATGGTTTTATGACACAAAGGAAATACAGTTGACTTAGAAAAATTGAGTAATGTAGAATAACTTGAGATTATGGTTTATCGCGGAAAATCTTGACTGTTTGCTGGATTTCAACTCACGTTCAGCTTATTATTGGCTTGAGCTTATTTTGGTGTTGTTACCCTATTTGACTGAGCCAATAAGAATCCCGATGTTGTAATACTTAATGCCTGTATCAACTTCTATGCCGTTCAACCCAGATCGCCATGAAAATGTATATACACATAGAAGTTTGAACACGGAGAATATTCCAGCGGTATCTATCGTGCTAAATAACTCGCCACTATGCCGATTCGATACCTATAGGTAGAGACACTGGAAAATCGCGGGAATAGTTGTGTATTTTCTAGGCTCCAACATGCTGTACATAACACTGAATGTTTCGTATTGACATTGGCTGTGGTTTATTTGAAGCACTGTTTCTCTCTTCAACAAACCAAGTTAGAACGATACAGCTTGAACACACAGCGTGTGTGATTTGCCAGAAAACTGTTCACACGTGTCATGGTTAATATACTACAGTTTATTGGAGACTATCTTAAACATTTTCGCGATTTTCCAGTGTCTCTACCTATAGGGAATAAGGGAATGCGCTATAGGGAATAAGGGAATGCGGATTTCTCAATTCGACCAACATCCACGCTTTTATATACGCTGAAAAGTCAACGTCTGCTCGGTTCTGCGAATTAATGTCGATATATATATATATATATATATATATATATATATATATATATATATATATATATATATATATATATACACACACAAACACACACACGGTGTTCCGGGAGTAGACGCCAATGCCAATAAAGAGTTGTGTAATAGAGGGGCTCAAGACCTACCAAATAAACCAAACTTATGTAATCCGATTTACAACCATTTTAAAAAAAAATTGGATGTACTCTACACTGAGCTATGCATTTACTGATTGTGGAAAAAGTAATGGTCCATGTGGAACGAAATTTGTACACACCAAAGATGACTAGTGTCGTCACATTTAAACCACATTTCATGTCACTGAGACGACAGCTTTGTGGGGTAAAAAAATCACTTTCACACAAGTTGTGTTTGGTTCTGAAAGATGCCTCTATTTTGTACGAGGTAAAATAGTATCAATGGGTCACATAAATGATCACCAGCCATTGGAAAAACTACCACATAGTATGGCCAATCAATTAGTAAAAAATAAGTATTTTAAATTAACAAGCTTCGATGCAGTACATGTGAAAACATAACGCAATGCAGAATATTTACACACTGTAAAATCAACTATAATGTTCAAATTAGTATGAAAATATATTATAAAATGAAACATTATTGAAATAAAAATTTTAAACTATATTTTTAATTTACCTAACTTAAACAAGTAATATTTAAGTGATATTTCCGGATGAGAATCATGGCATTAAAACGTTCGTAATTTATTTTAAATTACTGAAAGTCGAAAATGTGAATTAGAAATTTATATTTTAGAACAAATGCAAGCGAAAGTTTTTCTATTACAATATTTTCTAATAATATTTACCTAAAAAATTTGTGCAGGTACTATTTATCTTTAAATAGGTTAAATTGGTTATAAGAACGATTCTTCAGTTAATTTATTTGGCCTCAAGCCAGATAGACAGACTCCTTAATAACTTGTGTGAAGTTGCTTTCTCTCGTTACTCGTGACGCATACAGCCTTAGACCTACTTACAGTTTACACTTGCTAGAAGTCACTACATCCGCATTACAAGAAGGCGTTGTTGCGGAGCTTCGGTTTCTACAGCCGTAAAAACAACTATAACACAACGGCAACTCCAGCCGTGTCGCCGGTATAAAGAACACCCGCCTCGCGGCGTCTATAGGCTGTACACGTTAAGGTTCGGTTTCAGCCGCAATTTTGAATTATTTTATTTTTGAGCTTATTTTGAAATTATAAGAAAAATGTTAAAACATTAATTGTACCGCAAATAATGTTCACCTTGCACTTCATTCCAGCCATTGCGATTTAAATTTAGGCGCTATCAGTCAGATCAATTTTTTTTTATAATGTTAATCGTCCAGACTGATCGTGAACAAATCACTCATTCCCAGCTCTATCTCAATGTCTGTACTGTACCGTAAACAGAATTTGCCCTGTAATCGCCGATTTAACAAGTTTCTTCGCAGAATTAAAAAAAAAGTAATAAAATTTATTGTGGCGATTGAAAACGAGCCTCAAGATGATATTTTGAAGTCAGCACTGAGATGGATAATTACATACATGCATTTTGATGTTTATTTTTTCATTTGGTTAAAATTACAAGCGTTTCAAAATTTGTTACTTAATTTTGAATATCCTATACAAATTAATTGCTAGTGGATTTTGTTTCATTGGGTGCGTACGATATAGGTCCTATCGATAACTGGTAAATAATGACGCGGAAAGGGGGAACACTTTAAGGTGATCGTCTGGTGAAGGGTATGATTGTGTGTGTGAGGCGAAAATCGATGAGGCGCTACGGGCGACGCTGGCCGGCACATGTATTGTGATATCGCCTCTACGGCCAGAGTCGTAAATACGCGCGCAGTGTTCCCGCCGTAACAGTTTTACTGTCGGACTCTAAGCGGTGACCCTGTAATGTTAGTACACCCGTCACTGTAGCAAAGGTCAATGTACTTGTAGACTTCAATCTCGAACAAATCCGTTACATATATCTTGACAAAGAACCGCCTGAAAAAGCCAATTCTAGCCAAGTTTGAGGGCTTTAAAATAATGCTTCCAATGTGCGTAACGTCTTGAAAGTCACATTCACAAGTAGTGTGAAGTGTGTTTTCTTTTCGTAGATAAGTATTGTGGACGCACGTTTACTGGTCTCTGAGAAAAAACGTAACTCCGTACACGCTCCACGCCGTTCAAGGCGCCATCCAGGCGGCCGCCTTAAGAGGGCGAGGTACATAATTCAACGCTAAAAGCATTAATCTATGACTGTAGGTTTCTTGAAGCCAATTTGCGAAAAGTAAACAGTAGCGATCCTAGGCAATAGTTTTAGCCAACGCTTTAAACAAAATGGTTTCCAGTGTTACCAACTTCTGAGGCACAATCTCTGATGCCGGAACCTCGTGCATTTAACTGCGGCGCAAGAGATCACGCGTAACGAATTAGTAATTCTGGATAAATATTTCCTCGTTAAGTTGGCAAATACCATTATCTAGGATTGTCACTGAGTATTTTATCCATATTGGCTTCGAAAAAAGCGTAGAAATCAATTGATATTTTCAGCGTTTATTTATGTATAGCTCACTCTTAAAGGTAAAATTTATTTGTGTCGTGCCTAATAATATATCTCATGCTTTTCATTTCGTCATGTATGTATGTATATATGTATGTATGTGCGTGTACTTACATATATATATATATAATTTATTTATTATACCGATTTTTTGTGCCACTCAACAGCCGAGGCCAATAACAGAGTGACACATACAAAAACATGTAACATTACAAATGACATACAAAAATTGGATTATTATACAAGCAACAGTAACACAAACACATAGACCGAAAATACTAACACAAAAAAAAACACAGGAAGAGGAAAGACATTAACAAAATGAGGGGACAATGTACCCCGATAATTATCTATAACCAACCTAGACCTAGTGTAACTGTTTGTAAAAAAAACAACAGATTCAACTTTTATAATGTCTTGATAAATTTTGGAATGTGATTTTCTTTCCAATGAAGGGATCAAACTCACTAAATGATTTACTATACATTAGAACACATCGTTTAAACTAGGTCCATTTCTTTATTAGTTGTACCAAAAGTACCACTACTTCTATGGTTGTAATTTGGAACTCTAAGACATATATTTACTAATGGCAGAACATGAGTGATATTCAAGAAATGAATTGATTAGAAATAAAGCATCATATATAGAACGTCTTGTTTCTAAATTGTGAGTTTTGAACTTTTTTAGCTCACTATTGTAGTCAAAGTTAGAATTATTAGCTGGGAACCTGTTAAATAAAGTTTTAAATACATTGCATTGTAACTTTTCTATTCTCTTAGAATCTGTTGCTGTAAAAGAGTTCCAAATTACTGAACAGTATTCTAATTTTTATCGTACTAAAGAATAATACAAACAAAGCAAGGAGTCCGGTGTAGTTGCAGGATATGTAATTGATTTTATTAAACCTAATATACGCACAGAGCTATTAATTAAGTTGTCCACATGATGATGGAAGTATAATTTGCAATCAAGTATCACTCCAAGATCACGGATATAATCAACTCGCTTAATTTCATGTTTTAAAATGAA
>PNEQ01086322.1:0-14591 GCA_003012365.1 Medauroidea extradentata | reverse complement strand
TTAAACGAAATGCATACAGTTTTTTTCTAAATTAAGAGACATTTGGTTATTTAAATACCAATTACACACTGCTAGAATGTCATTCTGTAGATCAATATAATCTCTCCTATTGCTAATGTTCTTATATAATTTCAAATCATCCGCATAGAGGACTGGCTTAGAACTTTTTATAACATGACTTATATCATTAACAAATATATTAAAAAGTAGAGGCGACAAATTACCTCCTTGTGGAACACCTGATGAAACATGATAGGAAGTGGAGAACTTTGTTTCAAGTCTTACCGTGAACATTCTATTTGAAAAATAGTTAGCAAACCACTTAATATATGTTGTGTTTAAACCTAAATTAGAAAGTTTATTCAAAATTATGGAGTACTGACGCGTGTCAAATGCTTTTATTAAATCAAAGTATATTACATCAATTTGGTTTCTAGATGTAACATTTCCATATAAATTATTTACAAAATTAAACAAATTTGTACAAGTGGTTTTACCAACTTGAAATCCGTGCTGATTGTTTGATATAGTATTTTTGGTATAAAAGTTTAAATGTCTGTGAACATTTTTTTCAAATACTTTCGAAAAGCAACACAGCAAAGATATTGGTCTATAATTGCTTACTGTCTGTTTATTACCTTTTTTTAAAAATAGGTATGACTATTGCCTTTTTCCACAAATTGGGATATGAAGTGGAATTCAAACTGTAATTATAAATGTAAGTTAATATCGGTGTATATGTGTCAATACAACTTTTAATGATGAAATTCGGTATTCCATCAATTCCTGTAGCTTTGGTGTTCTTAAGTCTTTTGATAGCCCACGTGACTAGATTACCAGTTACATAAGGAACTGATAGATTTAGATAACTTAACTGATTGTCACTTTGATTGTTTGTACTGCCACTTCCTTGGATGTACACCTCTGCAAAGTATTTAGCAAACATATTTGCAAGAAGTTCAGGATCCTGAACCAAATCACAGTTTGATATTAAAGTTATTCTCTCGCGGTAACCATCTTTCATTGTTTTTATATATTTCCAAAATTTATCAGGATTAATTTTTAATTTATCATTTATACTGGCTTGCCATTTCCTTTTGTCGGCTTTGATTTTTTCTTTTACTAATTTTCGCATCTCAGAAAAACGAGAGTAATGCTCAAGTGTTTTGTGTTTTTTGTATAATCTAAATAGACGTTCTTTACTTTTTAATAATTTAATACGTTCTTTAGAAAACCACACTGGATATTTGTTTTGTGAAAATTTCGTTATTGGTATGAACTGATTTATAATTGTTTGTGTGTTTTGTGTAATGTACTCCACCATGTCGTTAACATGGTTCATATTATAAATAGGGCTCCAATAAAAATTTTTAACCGCGAAGAACAGTGATAGATAGTCACCTTTACAATAATTACGAATAGTATATGATTGGTCGGATGTCTTAGCAAGTACAGGACCAATATGGCAGTAGCACGCTAAGGCAGGATGATAATCATCTTCATTAACAAGAGGGTCATCATAATTTAAAACTTCATCAAAATAAATATTTGAGAAAACAAGATCAAGCAATCCAGAAAATGTCTTGGTAAAATTAAATTGTTTTAAATTTAGAAGATTAGTTTTTTCAAGAAGTACGTTTCCTTTTTGCTTATTGTAAAAATTTACAATATTTTGTGTATGGAAATTCTTCCAATCTACACCAGGAACATTAAAGTCACCCACTATTATTATCTGCTGTGAGTAACTGGATAGTTTGGACTCTATAAAATCAAAATATTTTTTGAAATCCGCTACAGGTAGTTGTGGTGGTATATAAATATTCCCAATAAGAAGTTTATTTGCATTACATATTGATATTTCAACCCATATTGCCTCAATATCTTCCATTAAAAATTCATATTTCTGAATGGTGTGCGGATATTTTAATGAATTAATTGCAATGAGAACCCCGCCTTCGCGAGAAAGGCCGGTACAGCATTTCTGTCTTTACGAAATATATAATATTTATCAGGAAAATAATAAGAATTAACACAATTACTATTAAACCAAGTTTCAGTTAAGCAAATTACTGATAGGTTATATATATATATATATATATATATATATATATATATATATATATATATATATATATATATATATATATATATATAAACAATCACATTGTTGAAGTGTATGGAATCATGAAACAAGGAGAGTTTTATTAATCTGTTTAACAAGCCTAAGTAAACATTTTTTAAACTTATAATATATGTTTAATATATAATATTCGTATGTAGTTCGTAATATATAACATGAAAAACATAAATTTAGTACACAATAATTTATCCAATATATACTATGATTTACACATTCCATAACAATATACAACAAATAATATAAAAATATTGGTTCTGAGTTTTAGCGATGCGAGTCACGAACGGGCTGTCAAATATTGAGTTTCACGGTTGTGTCGACATGATGCCCATTAAATGAGCAATGGCGAAGGCTGAATACTAACTATTGCCGGCACGATAACCTCGTAATTCCAGAGTAGCCTGACACCGGACTTAAGCTGTTTGGGATAGCGGGTCTGTGAAAAGAAACAGGACGTCTTGTGGAATAATATCGACATGGCACTTGTGACTGCACGGCGAATTAGAGATAATATTTTAGAATATACAGAGTGTCCAAAAAAGACCATGTAATATGCACACAATGCGGAACTCGATCTAAATTGGAGACGAAAAAGTTAATGACAAAATGTTGTACGATTACCATATGACGCGCACAATGTGGCAACATGGCACGTAAGTCTACTCCTGCGCTGCACGTCCCGGTATTATTTTATGTATGTGAATTCGAGTAAACCTAGAATCATGTTTGGACTGCCCAGTATTTGAACCTGCGCCTATAATGATGGCAGTCATAACAGCAACAGAAAGATAAGTAAGATATCCGTTAACATTTTGCCACAAACACTGGAAAATAGACATGAGTAAGAAGCACGTGATTTAACATAAATAATACATGGAAAGAATCTTCATGATATTTTCAATAATTTGAGTGTCTAAGTACTTAATGATCACCCCAATAAAGTGGAAATAAAAAATCATAATGAAACGGTAAATAAAGAAAAAAAATGCCGTTTCATTGCGTAAATAACCAATACCTTAGACGTGACAGTAATGGCCGGAATTCCTTTGGGTAACGCAGATAACGATAAGTGAGTGGGAAAGGTCAGAAGAGGGGGGGGGGGTAATGTGTCATTTCACAGAAATGCGATCGTATTTCATTCCGCAGACGAACACGCACATATGATCACCTTCTTTAAGGCCATCGATTCTCCTACCGTGGTTGCACGAGGAAAATGTTGGTTGCAGCGGTGTATACACTGTAAACAATTTTTATTTAGTTTGGAAGCAATCTTTAGAAACTACAGTTACAGGGCTGAACTGTGTGAAGAATTTCTCTTAATTAACTAACAATTTTTTGAAACTACGGTTCCATAAAAATAAACTGTGAACAATATTCTATATTTTTACGAATAATGTTTAGAAACTAGCTATCAAGAACTTTTTTGTAAAACTATAAATACACCTATAAATAAGACGCCCAAGAAAAAATTTTTGGTGATATAGAAATGCAGCAATTTTTATGTGCAATAACAAATTACTCCTATGTATTTAGGAACAACATTCACGAACATGTTTAGTATATTTTCAACCAGTAATTTAAAATTCACAACAATTGTTTTGCAACAAGAGTCAATAAATATATATGTATATAAAACTCACACACACACACACACACACACACACACACATTATATATATATATAAGAGAACCCAGACCAACTGACTGACTGAATTACTGACTGACGTATGAAACTGTAGCCCAAACCACTGAACCTAGAAACTTTTTGTGTGGGTTCCCCTCAGGTCGTAAGCTAGCATCAAGAAGGGATTTTTCGAAATTCGATATATAAGGGGGTGAAAAAGGATGAAAAGTGTATTTCCGAAGAAACATCGATAGAGCTCGAATCCGACAGACTATCATCGTGAATATTACTTTATTAGGACACTCATAAAAATGCATATCAGCCAACTTCAGGATTCTCGGAAATTCGTCATTTAAGGGGATGAAAAGACCTTAAGTGTGTTTCCGATTAACTGCCGAGATCTATCGAATCCTTTGGGATAGAGAGTTGGTTTTCACTTCAATAGGTTGCTTACGTAAATATACAAAAAATAATTTAAGAATTTTTTTTTAAATTCTGCCCCCAAGCAGTAAAAATGGGGAAAAAGTGTTTTTTATTAATCGTCTTGTACAGCTCGAAGCCAATGGGTAATCGTCATGATTTTTGCCTCAATTAGATACGTATACAAATTTGTAATATCTGTCTGCAAGACGTTTTGAAAATTTAAGGGGTGAAAATTCGTGAAATGTGTTTTAGATTATTCCTCCATAACTATCGAAACAATCGGGAAATCGAAGTGCTCTTTGCTTATGATTGATGATTGTGTAAATATGCAAAATACCATTTAAGTTTATTTTTCGAATTCGGTCCTAAAGAAGTAAAAAAAGGGTAAAATGTGTTTTCGATTCACAATCGATATATATCGACTCCATTGATATTTGTATATCGACGTCATTTTTGTTTAAGATTGATGCTTACTCAAATACCTGAAAAGCAATTTCACGAATTTTCTAAATTCCCCACCGTGGGAGATGAAAAGGGGTGACAAGTGATGAAACGTATTTTCAATTAATCGTTGGTATATATTGAACCCAACGGGCTATTGTCGCGTGTTTTTCGCGTCCAAGAGACACCAGTAAAGTAGTCTAAAATGTGATTCAAGTTTTTTTTCTTTCGAAATTCAGTCTCTTAGGAGGTGAAAAGACCTGGAACACTTTTTTAGATAAATCTTCGATATACGTCGAACCCATCCTCAGCCCTTTAATATTCTGCCAATAACCACGAACCAGAGATGCAGGTGTGCACGTAAGGCATTGAAACAATATGTTGCAAAATTATTTTCGCTAAAATTCACTGGCTCTACACATAGTGTACCATTTCCGTCCACAACACGTCGTGAACCTATCGTATACAATCTTAGAAGAGTGGCTTGTGACTCAACTCAAGAGCAAGCCTAGTGTTTTTACAAATTTTTATTTAACTGGCAATAAGTTAGTTGTACATATGTTTATTTGGATTAAATCATGCAACTGAAATTTATATCGGTTATCCTCAACCGATTAAGCTGGAAATTTGCATACACGTTTAGTTAGGATGACATGCATGGTTAGTTATGTGACTTCATTCTATATCCAATATGGCGGACTGTCCAAGATGATGGACTAGTTAGTTTTTACGCACTCCTATGATCTGGGTATCAAATGAAAGGGTTTGCTGAGAAGAATACGAATAAAATTACGTCTGCGTTCAGCTCTTCGAGGAGATGGTGTACTACTGCCCGGCTAAACGGTCTTAAGACTTAGCGGGGTCGTGTCTTAACTAATATAGACCTACATCCTGAGCAAATTGTAGCGGTGGGGAAATACATCCAAATTCAAACGCGGAACTGTGATTCGTTTGGCACAAGTAGCCTTCAAGCTGAAATAAGTGGCGCATACCTCCAAACACCCAAGTCTAGGTGAGGCCGTGCTGAGGACTGAGTGGCATCAGAGTTTACCAAACATGATGTCGTGAACGTACTATACTACCTCAGGACACAGGGACGAACCCTGTTGTATATTAGCTCTTAACCTTCTAAACTACGCTCTGGGAGGGTCGACGGATATTTCTACGGTACTCGTGGGAACAACATGGATATATAACTAAAAAATAAAAAATAAATTAACTGTAAAATATTTTTAAAAACAAGCGTTCATTTAAATGCTTTAAAACTAATAAAATCAATATTAAATTAAATCAGATTCATCAGTTTATTACCGCAAGATTTACCTGTGCAGATAAACAAGAATACAATATGTAACTTGATCTTGACATAAGTGATTTAAATAAAAAATAATATCTTTTTATAAAATAGGTAAACCTCATGACAAGCTTTTATATCGCATAAATTGTGTAATGTAATAAACTGATGAATTTGATTTAATTAAAAATTTATTTTATTATTTTAAAGCATGTTTTTACTATTCATTTATTTTTATGAATAAGCAGCATATTAAATTAATGTTGTTTAAAACGAGCACGAGCGCGCAAGACCTGACTTTCAAGAGCTAAAAGCTACACACCAGTATTCAATAATCTCACATTCAGTAGCTCAATACTTGCCAACGCTCAAGACCTAATTTTCAACACTCCCCAGTGCTCAAGATCTCGCTTTCCATAGCTAACCAATACTCACCACTGCTCCAGGTCTCACTTTCAATAGCTCACCTACACTCAACAGCGGTCAACACTAACATTCACCAGTGTTCAAGACCTGTTTTTCAAGAGCTGACACACACTCACCGGCTGTAAACATCTCACTTTCAATAGCTCACCTATACTCAACTGCGGTCAAGATCTCACTTTCAAGAACTGACCATTACACACCGGTGCTCAAGACCTCACTTTCAATTCCTGACCAATACTTATCAATGCCTATGGCCTCACTTTAAGAGCTGAACAATGCTCACCATCGCTCAAGACTTCGGTTTCAAGACCTGACTATAAATATCTTTATTCAAATACTCTGGACATTTTTCCGCAACAGAACGTATTATTAATTCCTGTCCATACCTCGTCAACAGTTTGACTGAGCTAAAACAATTTAATAATGTACGTGACTAACAAAGATTCTAGCTCACAATTCACAAATTCTAAATGGAAAGCGCACGTGCTATGAGTCAGCCGTTGAGGCCACGATCTTTAGTTTTGCAGTGGTTTCGAAAATATTCTTTTAACACAAATTAATACATATATCAAAAATTCTTTTTTACAGTTTTAACACTTATATATCATAGTTTGTATCTTAATTTTTCTGTTGCAATACACCAAAAATATTTTTTAGAAATTTTCCCCCAGAAATGTCATATATTTTGTTGTCGAATAAGCCAAAACGAAGCAAAATAATTTTTGCTAGTGAATGAAACATTATTAAAATAAATAAATAAATAAATAAATAAAAATAAAAAAAAACACTCCGGAAAATTGTGTATCGTATGACAGTAAACAGTCTCAAATATTTCAAACCATTTGGTTAAAAGATATTCGAGTTATTTGCAATTGTTTGAAAAAAATTAATGATCGTGGCTTCAAGTTTCGAAGCTTTGTTACTGCTGATTATTATTAAAATCACGAATTACACATTTTACTTACATTTATATAATAATATATTTCTGTTAAACTATTTACATATAATACTCATACGACTTTATCTACATGTGCAATTTATAAACTCAGTAATTTTGATGTATTTCACGTAAAAGCGTGTCGTTCAAGGGCAAGACAACTAAGAGGACATACTAAGAGTGCCCTACACCGAAAAATTCGTAAATTCATGTGTACCAAATACTGTCCACCTAATATACATTACATTAATAGCAATTTACGACATATAAAATATTTTTCAGTCCCATAGATTTCGTACAACGTTTAATCAAGTAGTGATTTGACTATTTTCGCTTATTACCGAAAGTAAAACCTGTTCGAACGATTCAAATGAAATAATTTTCAGTGAAAGTAAATTAATTAAGTTATATAATGACACCTTCGTAATTTGACGTAAAAATGGTCTGTGTTTTAAAAAAATATTCACGAATGTACCAACATTCTGCATATCTTTGAGTATCAATACTTGTTTTTCTTTTAAATAATTTTTACGTCGAAATAACAAACGTGTCATTCTGTAGTTTAGTACATTCACTTTCACTCAAAACTATTTCATTCGTATAATATGAATAACTTTTACTTTGGGTAAGTAGCGAAAATAGTAAAATCACTAGTTTGACACGCGCTTATACAAAACTATGGAACCAAAAATTATAGTTTGTGGAAAATTACTATTAAGTAATGTGTAAAGTTGGATAATGTTTAGTACAATTATAAAATTGCGAATTTTTCGGTGCAGAGCCCCCTTAACTCAGAAACCCTCGTACAGTCTACGAATTAATTTTTAAGTATGTCCGGTACTCTTTCCGCAAGTAAAAAAAAAAAAATGTTACTAGTGAGTAGTTCAAACCCAAGAAATTTGGTACGTGCGTCAATAAACAAGAACGCGTGCTCAGAAGTTTGTGCATTTACACTAATATGTAGTTATCCTACAAAGCAAGATACAGTACTAAGTCGTGTAAAACTCTTAGTTTTATTTTACGTTAATTTTTAACCACAGGTAAATTGATGCATGTTTCTCTTACAAGGTTAGGATCTATTCCATCGCTCTTGTAAGCTGAATATAGTTTGACAATTAATGTTGGACCTGTTAATTTATAGACACATTCCTGCCATTCTCGAGACGAAAAAATAAAGCCTAGCGTCAATATAATTGGCTTGTGTAGGGTCCGCGTCGGACGGAAGGCCAGACGTCCTCGCCTCTCACCAAGGCGATCCGGGTACGACCCCGGATTTTCAGGCATATACGAACCGTGGTGGACATTGCCATTGGCTGGCTTGGTTTTCTCGGGGATCTCCCATTTCCCCCGCATTTCTCGCATTCCGTCCATTTTAGGACTTCATTTCACGTCATCCTTCAGGGCACGCAATCACAAGTCTGCTCTCGGGTTCCAATACCTAGCCCTCGGACACTGTTGTCATACAATATTTGTTTATTGGTTTGCTATACATACTAACAATTTATATAATTTGTATTTCAATTTTTCGGGAAAATGAACGTGTTAAATGCAATTTTCTATGCTGTTATATAAATGGTAACTTTATTGTGCGGAACGAATTCGGTGCCGCACCGACACGATAGAGGAAATTTCCCATCCAGCTGATCGCAAGCAGACGGTAATTTTTGGCGGATGACGAAACAATTACACTCGTCCCCCTCCCCTTACCTTAAATATCCCCTTTCACGTTTCACCGCCAGCGTTAACGCGACGTTCGTGACAGGTCTGACAGCGCCACATGTCGCACTGTTCACACAGGCACACACGCCCCTCCGAACTCGGCCGCAGCGCTCGCGAAAACGCTATAGCCCGTCAACAATAGAGAGGTCCCATTCCCCCTCTCTAACTCATCCAGCCACTCCCACCACGTGCGCGCGCATCCTGCCGGCGCGGCGGATGGGCGAGCGCACACACCTGCCTGCGACAACCGCTCACTGTCCGGCGCGTGTCGCACAATCGCCCGCATCGGCTTAGAACATCTCCCGACTGCCACTTTTTTTTTTTCAACAAAGACTGCGAGTGCGTCGCCCCAAAAGAGAGAAAAAAATTTTTACTCTCTCTGCAAACGACCCATGCACTGATCGATCCCCTGCAACTTTGAAATTACCGAGCTGTAACAATGCAAACACTGTTTCGTTTAGTAAGGACATAAAGGAACAACTTTTCTCCTCTAGTTTTACATGTGCATATACTATGCAGAATAGGTCGTTTCACTGGCGCGACAAGAATTACTGCTGGCAGCATTGAAGTGTTTTGTGCTGTAAAACGGATTAATATGTAGTCATTTAATTTCATGGAAATAAATTTAATTTTTGATAGTTATATGATAGCAACTGCTAATCATTCTGTCTACTTAAAGATGCAAGATCAAAGTAAGTATTTATGGCATGGCAAACTGGCAAACTGAACATGCAATATATTACATGGCCAAGTTAACTGTGGTCCCGGGGGAAAATGTGAACTACTCAATACGAGACACATCCATCTCTTCCCCTCGTCCGTAAACCACCCTCTAGGTTTGAATAACTTTGTGGTTATGCCATTCCCCTACTGCCACACCGTCCTCATTCCCCCTCCACACTTTCATGGCTATACTACCTTTGCCTCACTCCCCTGTACTGGACCACAGATGACTTGGTCGCTCAGAAGATGAGATATTATTAATTCACTGCACAAAATCTACTACTAACCAAGGTTCAGTCGCGTCGAATAATACATCTTATTACACAGCCATTCTTTCAAGCAGTGAAAATATTGATAAAAGGTAAATTTACTCCCAACTAGTAAAAAATAATCTTTAAATGCGGAAAATATTCTTTCTTGTCTGTGTAGGAGGAATTTCAAACGAAAACCTATAAAGACTTGGGTTGCATTTCTTTCAGACTGGACTATATTTGGTCAGCTGAATCTTTTTCTTGTTCGTGCTTTCCTGGGATTAAAGCTGTGTGCCGTAACGAGTGAAGAGCCCTGGTAATATATAAATAATATATTTTACGGTAAATATACTTGAAAATAAAATCAATAGTTTCACTTAAGGAAATGCTTTCAGTATTCGTACAAAGTTATATACGTATTGTAAGTAAGGCGTTCAATAAAAGGAAAGGAACAAAATTTGTTTTATAATATACATATAAAACTGAGGCATGTAGTAAGTTTAAAAAAAATCAAACCTCAAAATATTACTGCACACCTCTAGACAAAAACATCTTTTTAAAATAATGATTCAGAATATATAAGTTAATGTAAATTAACAGCATTTTGTAGATATCTACATAAAACTTCTAATAAAATAACCGTAAAAACAGTAGAGTACTTAATTTCTTAAAATAATGATTAATAGTTAATGTTCTTAATATTTCCACGAATTACTTTATACATGTTAATGTAAGCTATGAAATGAACTTATTTTACGTAACACACTGAAGCGCAAGTTTGTCCTTAATTTTCAAACCACTTTCTCAACAATTCTTCTGTATTGTGTTGCGAGAATGCTGTAGTATAATTCGATTATGAAGGAATATTTTTGTCGCCATAAACAGGATGTCCCATAAATCGATGCAAACTGGGAAAAACAATTCAATCAGTGTTAACGAACATTAAATGTGATACGTGTGTAAATGCATATAAGGTGCATAACATCAGATGGCTATAACGTCGTAACTGTGCATACATATGTGCATAATTTTGGGACTGCCTATATTTCGATAGCTTACAGCCCGGCGCCAACAACGTGACGGGTATAGGGTAATCGAACAACAGTTCTTTGTGATGTCGGCGCATTAAGGTCTTTGTAGTACATAACGCCGTGACGCAGGCTCACAGAAACACCTGCTAATTCTCGCACCTAATAGGTTGGCTCGATGTGCTGTCGCCAATAAATCAACAGGGTTCTCCATCTGCCGTAAAGATCATGTTTCTGCCCGGTACAGCGTGCGGGATATCCGTCTTATGATCTCCGCGCTAATTTGCGATCAGAATGGCCGAGCCTTGTTTCATTGTAACGTGTTAGCTTAGAAGTGGAAAATTCACTAAAGTCTTGTACTTAAGGTTTTTGGGGGAATTCCATCCATCGTGTAAAACCATTTTTTGTAATACATTCTTTCGTAAACGTTTTATTAATCTCTTTATTACTGGTTATCGAGCGAGGTGGCACAACGGTAACACGTTGGATTCGCCTTCGGGCGGAACCGGTCTCGATCCCCAGCTCCTGCCATCCTGATTTCGGTTTTCCATGGTTCTCCCGAATAGCTCCAGGTGAATTCTGGGATTGTTCCTTAAGGGCGCGGTTCGCCTTAGTTTTCAACGTCTTTTATATATTTTTATATTTGTATTATATATGTTTTTCTTATTTTAGACATAAATTGTGAGCAAATCTTCCTCGTAGGAAATTTTTGTATCTCTTATAGTTTTTGCGTAATGAGTCGTAAACGTATAAATTTGCACTTTACGGTTTTTTGCACGCCACTAAAACCAACTGACATACCAAACTGAAAAAATTCACAGTGTATAACATTGTTGTTGGCTGTGATTTGACATATTTAAAAACAAAAATAATGTAGTTTTGTATTTGTTAAAAAAATTGTTGAAATTTTTTTATTTTCAATTCAAATTTCAGCATTTTTTTATTAAATACAAAAATATTAAATTTTTGGTTTTATACATGTCAAATCATAGCCTACGACATTGTTATACATTGTGAATTTTTTCGGTTTGGTATGTCAATTTGTTTTAGTGGCGTGCATAAAACCGTAAAGTGCAAATTTTGAAGTTTACGACTCATTATGCAAAAACTATAAGAGATACAACAATTTTCTACGAGGAAGATTTGGTCACAATTTATGTCTAAAATAAGAAAAGAAATATCTGGTACCAAGTATAAAAATAATAATATACGTTGAAAACTGAGGTGAACCGCCCCCTTAACAAAGACAATGGCCGAAATCTCTTTCAGCTCCTGCCACTGTATTAAGACGTGTGTCACCGTCTCTAAACACCTCGCTGTCGACGAGACGTTAAGCCCTCTTACCTTACCATTTCATACTAAAGTGAACAAGAAATATTTTGTTAATTGACTTCATGTTGTACACGGGATGATGCCCATGGAATATCATCGTTCAGAGTGTAGTAGCGTACACTGTAAGAAATTGTTTGGAACTGTAACACATATGCGTATAGGAGTTGTGTAAACTTGCATATAGCGAAGAAATTTCCCATGTGATTACGGTAAGCATCCCATTAAATTATACGAAAAAGAAGCGCGCATGGGGAATAAGCCAACTTTGTATGGGAATTACACAATATTGTACTGAAAAATTCTCATACCACGTTAAGGTTAATTACTTCCATTTCATGTGTAGGAAAATTGCCAAACTCTTTTTACAGTGAAATTGTATTGTATTCAAGAGGGTAGAAACCCCTACATCTCATAGAAGCAGGAATATTTTACAACATTCTTGTTTGCTTCTTATAACATGTGTACCTAAATTCAAAATTACATATCGTTCGGGAACATTTTGTTTTGTGGCGCATGTAATTTAGTTATAATTTCAATGGCATTCTTCGCATTTCGGAATGATTTCCAGATATTGGTTGTTAATAATGTCTTCGAAAATTTTTTACGGGGAGTTTCTGTACTGAGTTTGTAGCGTCACTGTATAGAATCATTTAGGTGTCCGTTAGGGTGGACATTTTATGTGCTATAATAGAGTCTTCGAAGTGCGTGAACGCTATAAGCGACACACAGTACCCGCATCGCGTCTCTACCGAGCCTCTAGGCGTGCAATCTTCTCGCCAATAACTTGCCTCAATGAGTCATTCAGTTACAACACTACAGTATCATCAACGTCGTAATATTTATGATTTTAGCCATTTTTGGCGGAAACAAATAAGCTGCTTACTGGGTACCACAACAGAGATATACACCAATGTAACATACTTTCAATACTTTATAGAAGAAATTATGTTTATATTATATAAAAAAAATACAATGTTCCGCAATTGGCAATGGTCTTCTTGAAATTTCACGTAGATTCAGTATTTTTTTTTGGAACAGTTTATGAAGTCTATAATTCTTAAAATAACTAACTTCATAATCAACAAGAAGAACTTGTAAACGTTGTTCTGCTGGTGTATACACAAAAATGGATGCTTGCCCGATTGCGAACTGACCCTCCTCCCCTCCCCAATTTGTCCTATACGTCTACAGGGGAAACTGGGTATAGCAACTGATGTGCTACAGCACCATCTGTTGGCGAGATGAAGTAAAGCGAACATCATAAAAACCTATAAACTGTAACGTGCGCTTTCTACCAGACATTTGTGTCATATAATTTAATTTATTTATATTTTTCATACATGCTTTTATTCACATAATTTTTTTTGTCAATACTTCGTTATGTTTAAAATCTAAAGCCACTATAATTTGAACTTTGTTTGATCATGAATATTAATTTTATTTTAAATGTATAAGTTATATTTTTCGTATTCTGCGTAATTACTTTCATCAGGAAAAGCCAGATCTTTTAGCCAGTTACTCTATGACTAGTTACAGGTTGCCATGGGAACCTGATAACATCCAGCCTAGTACGTATTTTTCTTCCGATTTTTAATTGGTTTGTTTTAAGCATTATGTTCTTACAACAATTTAAGCTAAGATAGCGTGGGTTATAGCATTTTTATAGCGTTTTCTTCTCCATTTTTGATCGGCGTAGGAAGCGGACGTGGGTAGTCCACGTCTGTTTATTTTAATTTTTTTTTAAGTGCCGAGTACGAGTTTTTCGTCCAGATCACTTTTAAAGTGAAGACGGGCCTACTGGCGAAGTTCATCCAAAAAAGAAGAGGGTCTGGACACGGCATCCGCGAAATTATACTGGTAGACGCCCGCGGTAAAATGTCTTAAATGGTGTCAGAAAGACTTTATGCGATTACACCGACACGTTGGTCTTAGGGAAGTCTAGTGACGTGTGTTCAGCTTGTTTGTGTGTTGGTTACACACAATTTTTCACCAGAGAACTTCGAGACCTTCGAGAGATCAGCGATATTCAGAGCAGAAGCCTACAGCTAAGTCAGACATTTTTTTTTTAACGTTTTCGTGCTGAGCAGTCTAAATTATTTCTTTATTTTACCGAACAGAACTATGCAAATACAATGTGCTATTTTTCAACAAGGACTCACACCAACCTACACCCATGACGAACCTGAGATCCAAGAGCTCTTGTCTCTATATAAAAGGCTGGCTAATAATTTTCAGAAATTTTCGTATTCCATTTTT